>CAUYTI010095255.1:0-46585 GCA_963575145.1 Galago senegalensis
TTTTTTTGAGACAGAGCCTCAAGCTGTCCCCCTGGGTAGAGTGCCGTGGCATTACAGCTCACAGCAACCTCCAACTCCTGGGCTCAAGCGAGTCTCTTGCCTCCGCCTCCCAAGTAGCTGGGACCACAGGCACCTGCCACAAGCCCGGCTATTTTTTGGTTGCAGCCTTCATTGTTGTTTGGCGGGTCTGGGCTGGGGATTCGAACCCGCCACCTTAGGTGTATGTGGCTGGCGCCTTAGCCGGTTGAGCTATAGGCGCCGAGCCGCTAACAGCTTTTAAAAAGCATATTCTGCTTTAATTCATTCAAATGTGTCATTGTTTTATATGTTTTTGGATTTGAGGGTGTCTGGGGTGTCCAAGGCCAATGGGATCCTCCATGCTTGGGAATAAGCAAGCATGGCCGGGTAGCTGGATGTAGGACCTTTGAGATAAGGTCATAAGCTCAACGTCCAGCTAAAAATCCAACTGGGGTCTACTCAGGTGAGGCAAGATAGTATAGATGAGGCTTCTACTCTGAACCCCTCCCTATACCCCACAATGTGTCAGTTTTCAGAGGAGACAGTGTGACCTCATCTGTATAGGCCAAGAAAGGGTGAATACTTAAACTCCAGGTTTGTAATGTCAACATTTTTGCCAAATCTTTTCCTTGGAAATGAAAGCAAGGCAAATCAATTAACATTGATTAAGCATCATTTATTATGCACTAGGAATAATGCCAACTGGTTACATCTGGTCTCTTTTGATCTAAGATCGAAAGACCATTATTATTTGCCTTTTACTTTTTTATTGTAAAAAAAAGTGCACTAATCTTAATCACATAACTTGATGAAATTTTATTTGTGTAAACACATGTGGAACTGGCACCAGATGAATAGAGAGAACAGTTACAGCACCCTAAGACTTGCTCACACCTTGTCCTCACTCACCCTTCCTGCACCAGTCAGTCCCACGGACTCATGCCACAGGTAACCACTTATCTAAGTTTTATCTCCATGCATGAATTTTGTCTGTGCCTTAGTTTTCTGTCACTTATAAAAGAATGCTTAAAACTGGCCAATTTATAAAGAAAATAAATTTACTTCTTATATTTATGGAGGCTGAGCAATCCAAGCTGTAGGTGTTATATCTGGTGACATTCTTCTTTGTGGTGGGGACTTTCTGCTGTGTCCCAAGGTGGTGGTTACATGGTGAGGTACTGAGTGTGTTGACTCAGATCTCTTTTCTTTTTCTTATAAAGCCACCAGTCCCACTCCCATAAGAACCCATTAATTTACTAGCCCATTAATCCATGAATTAATTAATCCATTCATGACTCAATCGCTTCTTAAAGGCTTTACCTCTCGATACTGCCACATTGGGAACTGTGTTTTAACACGCATTTTGGAGGGGACAAACATTCACGCAAAGCATAGCGCCTGCATTTGAACATATGTGCTCTTTTGTTTGGAATGCAAGTATTTCTGCCCCCTACATGTTGTTGTATATAGCCGTTAAAGATTATTTCTTAAGGAAAATGAAATACCCTTAAGTTGCAGGGAAAAATTTAAACTATCATAGTGATTTGATTCTTCTTGCCTGCTGGGAAAACCAACCGGATGTATTGCTTGGTGGAGGCTTTATTTACATACATAATACAGAAAAGGACACTGAGCATTGAATGTGAAAACAAGTTACATACATCTCAGCCAGCCTATCTATAATTATATTCATTTATTCCAAGTTCTAGTTATTCAGAGAGGTGCTTTTTCCTACCCTCTGATTTTTAAAGTGCGAACACATATGTTTGGAACAAAATGTAAATAGTACAATATAGACTTGTATCAGCAGCAGCAGTGAGTACTAGTTCTCGAAACAGGAAAATTCTAGTTTTGTTTTATTGTGTGAAATTCCGTGGGGCCTTGGGTGTTTTCATCTTTCTTTGCTTCTTATTTCAATGAAAATTAATTCTACTCAGAAAGCTAAAGGTCATCTTTTTATGTGAAATGGCTTTTTCAGTCCCCATTAGAACTTTATCAAATTTATTTCTCTTTTTCTCTCTGCAGAAGGAATAGAGGAAGGCTCAAAAGTGAAAAAACCCTTCTGTTTCACAAAGCACCTTCTCAAAATAGTACCCTCAAGGGACACAGACAGGCAAATGCTTACATAGGCCCACTGATCAGCTGCAAGAGTTTTAGCAAAACAAATAAATCTTCTGAGCCCTCCAGGTCTAACCTGCTCTATTGTTTTAATCTATCTTCAGTTGAACCTGGCGAAGAATGAATAGGTCAGATATTGGTGCAGTATTGGAAATGACTCCAGCTTGTAAAGAAAAGGGAATGCAGTGAGATTGCTGTTGCCAGAAACGTTCTGGTGCTCTCTCAAATTTTCCTGTGTTACACTAAACTATTCTCCTCCCTGCCCTCTCCAGGTAGAGGTCTGGTCTGACTGCTAAAGCAGTGTGGTACAATACAATGTCAAACTCCAGGAAATTTGTGTCACAATTTCTATAGCGAGTTGAGCATCCGTTCTGAATGTGCTTTTGTTCATCAGTGGGTGTGTGGGACGAGTAGACAGCTGGAATATTTTCTAAATGCAAAGTTAAATCTGCATTGTCAAAGAGTGCCAGCCGCCCCATCCTGCTGAGATTAGAGCTCCGCCTGTCTCCCAGCTTCTGAGCTCTGTGAGCAGGCATAGTGTCGTCCCAGCTGCTGTGGTGTCCATCATGTTCTGCCCAGCACAAAAAAGTGCTCCATAGCCAAGTAGGGCTGGACCTGAGGACAGCACCCTCCAATCCAGCTTAGTGCAAGAGGGGGAGAATCTGCCTCGAGGGGCCAGGCAGGTCAAGAAAGAGGCTGGGCCCGCCGTGACAAGCTGGATGGAGAGCATTTGCCCCTTTTCAATGAGACAGCAGCCGCTCTGCCATCTGACGGATGCCATGTGGTGCTGGTCCCCAGAGCT
Source organism: Galago senegalensis (assembly GCA_963575145.1). NCBI lineage: Eukaryota > Metazoa > Chordata > Mammalia > Primates > Galagidae > Galago > Galago senegalensis. Next base: position 2,939 of record CAUYTI010095255.1, read on the forward strand.
TCAAGTTTTCAAGTGAATTCAAAAGTCTAGACTTTTATGTGAAATGTCCTGAATTTTTAGGCAAAATATTTATATGCCAGTTGGATTGCCTCTACAGGCTGCCAGTTGGGACTCTTTCTTCCTAAGCATTTAAATGCCCTAAATAGTTTATTTTATTTAAAAAAAAATCAAAAGCTTTGTTACTGAACTGCCTCCCTGATGCAGCAAAGCCAAACACCAATACTGAGATTTGCAGTGAGAGAAGGTGAAGCATTATTCTCCGCGCTGAGCAAGGAGAGTGCTTAAGACCCTAACTCCCCATTGGCTTCTAAGTAAGGGATTTTAAAGGCAAGGGTACATTTCAGGAGAGCAGAAGTTACTGTCAAAATCGTAAATCAATACATAGAGATTATAATTGACTTGGCCCCCCAAAGGTGGGATATCTGGAAGCGGGAGCTTATGGGTCATAGTAATAGGTGGATTCAGAGAGTCTTTGATTGGCAATTGGTTAAGGAACCAAGGCTTTGTCTGACAAAACGAGTAAGCAGAAAGGAATGCTAAGGTTTGGTCTGTGGCTGTGGCTTTCTTTAGGCCTCTCAGGAAGAATTTTAGAGCAAAGAAATCAGAGGTTAGCGTTCTTTCTCGCTTATCTGAGGATTGTGGGAGAGCTGTCTGCATTTTCCATCTGGTGAGGGTCTGGGTTTCTGAAAAACAACTTAGGGCCATATATCAAGGTGTTATCTTCAGTTTCTGCAGGGAACCAAACATCTTGTGACTTTAACTTCCTTGGGTGGCTATCGTGTAAGCTGTGTATTGCCTTGTTGCTTAGTAGTTTATTTCTAGGCGCCTGGAATTTCCCTCAAAGGGACTCAAGATTTTTCCTTTTTTTCCATGCTTGAGTGGAGAGGAGGCATTAGACTCCTAAGGGGGGTCTCTGCTCCGAGTCAGCTTTGTCGAGTCAGCTTTGTCGTACAGAATAACAAAAAAAATAAGTTTTAATCACATTACCCTCAACTGGTGGTGCTCAACTAATTGGGGCCTGGTACTAGTAATTCCCAAACTGGCTTGGCCATAGTTTATCTGACTTGCAGGAGTCCCTTAGTCCTTCTGTCCTTTCTCTTCCCTCCTCCTTACTGGGACTGGGAGCTCTGAGACCCTTAGGGAGAAATGAGTGGAAGCCTGGGGCCCATGTAAGGGGGGGTTTGTCACACTCCTGTAACCCTGCTGGACATCTCGAGTGGTGTCCCTTGGGGGCCACCTCAGTAGATGTCTCATACTGAACTCTGCCCTCTTTCTCCTCCACTTTTGCTCCTCTTCCTCTGGTTTTCAGTATTCCAGAGAACAGTGGACCTGTCCACCTGGCGACCCAGGTCAGACATCTGAAAACCCCTCCCCTTGCACTGCTGCCCTCAGTCACCAGGCCCTGCAGCTCCTTCTCTTCAGTATCTTTCAGATCCCAGCCCCTCTCTCCATGCCCCCCCCCCAGGGTACCATAATCCCTTCGTCAGATCACAGCAGCAGCCTCCGTAGGGGGAATCCCTGTCCCTGGCTTTTGTCCATCCCTCTCTCACCACTCCTTTATCCACACCGTAGCCAGGCTGACCTTTATCTTCTCCCTTAAAAAATTTGGTTTTAGTCACAAGACTTATGCAGCAGAGTGATCTTTCTAAAAGAAAAATCCAACTATCCCATCTTCAGCTTAAGACCCACATTGGCTCCCCTGACATGACTTGGTGGGGCTTCCCTTTCTGCTCTGATCCCCCCTCTGTGCTGCACCCACCTGCACTAACTTCTTAGTGTCTGCTCAGCTATGCTTGAGGCTGCAGTGTCTTAGTGTTCACCCTTCCTCTGTTCACCCTCGCAGTTCTCACTTCTGGCTAGCTTCTGCTCAGCCTCCAGACTAGGAACCTTCCCTGAACCCTCACGTGGGTGAGGTGCCCCTCCTTGAACTCCCTTGCTCCTGCTTCACAGCATCCTCATGGCTGTTTGGTTGTGCACCCCTCCTTGATTACAGGCTTCTTTATTTTTAAAATCTTCTTTGCATAGTAGTTGCTTGGCGCACGATAGTAAAGGCATTTGAAATCTATATCTGTCTGTCTGTCTGTCCATCTGCCTACCTATCTACACTGGAAGAGAATGGATGAATGAAGTCCCAGTGACCTTGGGAGGAATTCTCAGACAACCATCCAGTGGTGTAGGGGAGCCAGCTCAGACAGCTCCTGAGGGCCAAATGTGCACACAGTGATACCATGTTATAGCTTGAAATTGGTTGTGGCTGCAAATCAGTGTTCTCCCCACCTTTAGCCTCCAACTGCTATGTAATCACTCTGGAGAGCCCTCTAAAGCTAAACCCCCTCATCAGTGACTTGGAAGCTGCTCATTACTCTGTGCATCCCATCTGAGAACCTGGTAATAATAATAATAATAATGATGATGATAGCTGCTACAGTTTAATAAAGATTTACCATGTGCCAAACTCTGAGCTTAGTGCTTTACGTACTATATCTTGTTCAATTTTTAACAGCCAAAGTAAACTTCTGTTTACTCACCATACAGAAGAGGACATTGAGAATGGAGTTTGTGGAGGTCTACTCAGCTGGTTAGATGGAGATGGAGCTTGCTGGTGAATCTTATCTCTGAGTCAGTAATATTAAGTCTCTACTCTGCTGCCTTTCATAGTCTGCCTGGGACTTTAGTTCCTATTTCTTACCCTGATTTCTCCAGAGTGGTTCCTGAATTTTCAGCTGGCTTTCACAGCCAACCTTCCAGTTACCTGGGAAAAAATATTTTATAACAGGCCAACCAAGATCTTGATAGGGATTTCATCCAAGATTGAGAAATAACTAGGGGTTGTAAGAACTGGGTGTCAACAACAGTGACATTTTGAGATGAGACAGTGATTTTAGTTTTTTTTTTGAGGGTACAAAGAATTAGGTTACAATGTTTGCATTTAGGTAAAGTTCCTCTTATAATTGTGTCCCATTTGATTTTAGTTTTTTGATGATATAATAGTAGAAATTGTTTTTAACTAGTTTTCCCTAGTTGAACTAGTTAAAATTAGTTTTAACTAATTTCCCACCCACTGGGATAATGTAGGTCAATAATCATTTGTATTCAGAGTTTAAGTGTCTCAAAGAAAGTGCCAGAATACTGTCAAGCAAATGACCCAAAACCATCTCCCCAGTTTCCCTTAATAATAAAACTCTACATGGGTGTCCAACTTGAAGTCCATGGGCCACAAGCAGATTATTTGAGTACTGTTTGCTTATCTGTGGTCTCAAATATTGAGAAAAATATAATACGGACCATTTTTTGTTTGTTTGCTTATCAGGTTTCATTAGTGCTTGTGTATTTAATATGTGGCCTGAGACAACTCTTATTCTTCTAATGTGTGGCAGAAAAGAAAAAAGGCTGGACAGCCCTGTAAGTCTAATACTTGGTGGCTGTAGGGCACTGTTATTTCAGAACCTACATACTACCCTGTCAGGGAGGAATAAAAGCCTTTTACTCTACTCTTTCAGGTTTGGTGACTGGGGCCCTACGAATTAAATTGACAAAAGACAGGCTCACAGGAGAAAAAGGTTTATTTCAAATGTATATGTGGGGTATCGAAGAAATGAAATGAGCCTCCAAGGAGGTATTTGGACCCAGAAGTTTTATATCACTTTACCAAATGGTGTACAAAGGGCAATAAATTTGTGGAGAAGTGATAAGGCAAAGGAAAGGGCTTTAAACTTCTAGGGGCAGTAGGTTGTGGAACGGTAAATATATGGGGGAAACTAATGGAAGATAAGGTTTACCTTACTAATGGAAGATAAGTAAGGATTGGTAGACAGAGTCTCCTCAGTGCCCTCTCCGGGCTGATAAGAGTTTAGCATTGTCTTTCATTCTGCCCTTCCTGGTACGAGAGGGAGCGGTACCACCTTCACACAGGCAAATTTATGCCCTGCTTTTAGGCAAATAGGGGAGGGTAGAGAGCATGTGTGTGTGTGTGTGTGTGTGTGTGTGAATTCTCAATCTCTTTCAGCTCAAAATAATCCTTATGCCAAAGTGGCATATTTTGGGGTGGCATATTCTGACCTCTGCAGTTCATACGCAAAGGTCCATCAATTTGTGCAGCTCCCTGAAGATGGCAGTGAATAAACTAGAGGCTGCTGATGCCTCTCCTGTGGTCACAGCCCAGATCTCATCATTGCTTGAATCTGATCCTTTTAAAGAATCCCACCCAGTGTCCGCATCCTTCCATCTCGCCTCTTTCCCTCTCCCATAATCTATTTGTTCTTCGGCTGCATCAAGGCTCCAGAATCTCAACTGTTTCAGTCTAACCAGCTTTTCCTGGCTTACTTTGGCATTCAGCCTGGAATCCATGGTCAACATCTATGGTGGTTTCTCTCTTATTGAGCAACATGGACTTTCAACTCCTTGTCACCTGATTCTGTCTGCACTTGTGCTACAGTTTATGTTCCTTGGTCAGTCTAACAGGTGTCAATCTCTCCTGCACACTGGAGAGGCTTATATGCAGCTGGTTTCAGGCATGTTCTGAGGCTCCTAATGATGCAGGGTGTGTCTCAATGAAGGGAGGAAGGCCCCCTGAACTCACCAAGAGAATTCTTGGGTTTACACAAGAAAGAATTCAAGAGAAAGCCAACTAGCCACGGAAAGGTAATTGAGAGAGACAGACAATAATTGATCCTGTGTTACATAGTCGGGGTCTTCTCCTCAGCAGGAGGAAGACCCCTTATGGGGCAATGGTAACATTTTTATTTATTTATTATTATTATTTTATTAAATCATAGCTGTGTACATTAATGCAATCATGGGGTATAATGTGCTAGTTTTACACACAATCTGAAATGCTTTCATCAAACTGATCAACATAGCCTTCACAGCATATTGCTATTTTTTTAATGGTAACATTTTTAAATGTTCAGAAACCCTGTACATGACCAGCATTGTCTTGAGGTCATGCAATAAAGGTTAATCATAAACTGCTGCTGTCGCTGGTGTGGTGGCTCATGTCGGTACTCCTAGCATTCTGGGAGGCTGAGGTGGGTGGATGGCCTGAACTCAGGAGTTTGAGAACAGCCAGAACAAGAGCCACATCCCATCTTGACTAAAAATAAAAAAAATAGTAGGGTGGCACCTGTGGCTCAGTGGATAGGGCACTGGCCTATGGGGTGGTGAGTTCAAACCTGGCCTGGCCAAACTGCAACAATAACAACAAAAATAGCCAGGCATTGTGGTAGGCACCTGTAGTCCCAGCTACTCGGGAAGGCACCTGTAGTCCCAGCTACTCTCACTGAGGTGAGAGAATTGCCTAAGCCAAGGAGTTGGAGGTTGCTGTGAGCTGTGACGCCATGGCACTCTACTGAGGGTGATAAAGTGAGACTCTATCTCAAAAATAAAATAAAATAGGCTTGGCACCTATAGCTCAACCGGCTAAGGCGCCAGCCACGTACACCTAAGGTGGTAGGTTCAAATCCCCAGCCCGGACCTGCCAAACAACGATGACGGCTGCAACCAAAAAATAGCCGGATGTTGTGGCGGGCGCCTGTGGTCCCAGCTACTTGGGAGGCAGAGGCAAGGGACTCGCTTGAGCCCAGGAGTTGGAGGTTGCTGTGAGCTATAATGCCACGGCACTCTACCCAGGGGGACAGCTTGAGGCTCTGTCTCAAAAAAAAAAAAAAAAAAAAAGAAAGAAAAAATAGCCAATATCATGCTAGGCACCTGTAGTCCTGGCTACTCAGGAGGCTGAGGCAAGGGGATCACTTGAACCCAACAGTGTGAGGTTGCTGTGAGCTATGATGCCATGGGTGAAAAAGTGAGACTGTCTCAAAACAAAACAAAACAAAAAAACTGCTATCACAGAAAGGTAATCACAATTTGTAAGGCCTCTGGCTTAGTAATTCATCCATCACGGGGTGGGTGGTACCTGACAGACAACAAGCTGGAGGCATCTCTGTTCAGCATGGTTGAAATAGCTGCACTTAGGCTCTGCCCACTTTCCTTCTCTGCCTTATCCCTGCATCACTGGTGCCTCTGCTCCTTTTGTTTTCCCACCTGTCTTCCTTTCTTACTCCCTTTGCTGGCTGTTTCCGACCTCCTCTCTCTACCTGGAGCCACATCCCCATGCCCTTCAGTCACTGCAGGTGGGACTTTCCTTTCTTAGGGAAAATACAAGTTCTGAGCTGTGAACATGCCCTCTCATCTTTGAACTTATCTCTGCTTTTGTTTTTGTTTTAGGAGAAATAGTTGCCTCTTTCCCCTATAACACTGGCTTATTACCTTCAATTAGTACTTTTGATCATTAAAAAAAGTAAATGTGATGATGTCATTTCTCTGCTTGAAGCCCCCCAGATACTTCTAATTGTATCTTAACTAAAAATCAAACTTCCTATTGTGGCCTTCAAAGAAATGCTTGCACTAAAATGGTAGTTCTCTTCCCAGGTTGTATGGGGAAGAATAAAGGAATGAACATGCCCAGGTGCCCCCACCAGACATTCGGATTTAATTGGTATGTAGTGAGATCTGGTCAACAGTTTCCTGCCTCCTCCCACCTCCCCAGACACAATCTCACTCTGTTGCCCCAGGTTAGAGTGCCTTGGCCTCACTGTAGCTCAAAGCAACCTCAAACTCCTGGGTCTGAGTGAACCTCCTGCCTCAGCCTCCTGAGTAGCTGGGACTACAGGCGCCCATCACAATGTCTGTCTAATTTTTTTATTTTTAGTACAGATGAGGTCTTGTTCTTGCCCAGGCTGGTCTCAAACTCCTGAGATCAAGGGATCCTCCTGCCTCGGCCTCTCAGAGTGCTAGGATTTCAGATGTGAGCCACTACGCCAGGCCTGTTCAATGGTATTTTTAAAAAAGCTACCCGGTATCCACCTTAGTATACTGGTAAAAAAAAGAAAAAATTAAAAAAAAAAAGCTACCCAGTAATTCTGCTCCCCTGTTTTGCAGCACCTCGTTCCATTCTCTCCCTTTCTTTCCGCCGGGCCCCTCCCTGCCACACTCCATAAGTGTGTGTCTTCCTCAGACTTCAGGGCTCAGTTTAATGTCTATGTGAGGCTATTTTCTATCCCAGCACCCATTCATTTCCTTCATCACACATGCCGTGGTTTATGTTTGTCTCTTCCCCTGTTTCTCACCTGTCTCCCCACTGCTAGGCTGGAAGCTCCCTGGGGACAGGGCCCCTTCTGTGTGGCTTACCCTTGAATCCCCAGTGCAAAGCAGAGTCTGGCGTGTGGGCATTCACTGAGGGTTTGAAGAATTAATAATAGATAAAGGATTGCTTCTGATCTTGCCTTCTTCCTGTGAGACATTATTCTATTGATTTTCTTTCTAAGATCTTTAAACTTTCTCCACTGATCCCTTTCTCCTGGTCTAAAAATACACTCAAAACTTTCCCATCCGGAATTAAACATACATAGAAAACCTCTTCTGGCACCCTCTCTTACTTAACTTTAATTCTGTCTTTTTTCTTCTATTAGGTAAGCAACTTAGCCTGAGGATAAGGAAGTCATGATTGTACAGATTCATAACTGATTGTTGCTACCTCCTAGATTTGAGATTTGGGGTAAATGTTTTCACTTTTATGTGCCTCTGTTTCCTCATATATAAAACAGAGATGATGGCAGTTTCTGGAGGATTAAGTGAGGTGCTATATGTAAAAGATGTCTGGATTCTACTAAGCACACAGTAAATATTAGTGCTTATTATTATATTAGGTTATTTAGAGTCATCTCCACTAATTGTTTTTAGCATCTCCAACTTTCTTCCTTAACCCATTATAAATTATTCTCTGCCCTGAAGTTTTCCTAATCCTCTAGCCTTTTGTTACTTCTCACTTCACCTGATCTTGGTAGGGCAGGGGTCGCTACTTGCCACAGCCTTCACTGTGCCCCTCTCCTCCCTCGCCATTCTCTTTTCTCTCCCCACCTTTGTGGCTGCCCTTCTCCAGGTCTCCTTCACTGTTCCTTCTGCTCTGCTGGCTTCAGGGCTTTGTCCTCGCCCACACGTCTTCTCACTCTTTATTGAAGCGGGGAAGTTTCATTCAAATCTATGGTTTACAAACAACTCTTTGCCATGAAAAGTCCTGAATCATTATCTTTACCCCACACCTCTCTCCTGAGCTATAGGACATTAGTGACAAGTGTTCCTGAGAGCCCCCGCCCCCTGCATATTCTACACAGTGCCGCGTTCAACGTGTCTGAGCCAGATGAATTAACTTTTGGAAAAACTTCTCCTTCTATCTCTCTCTCTCATTTAATTATACACCCCTGAAAAAATGCTTCTATCTGTACCACAGAGCAAATCCTCTGAATGCTAAATAAATGGCTACCTTTGACAGCGCCTGTGGCTCAGAGGAGTAGGGCGCCAGCCCCATATGCCAGAGGTGGTGGGTTCAAACCCAGCCCTGGCCAAAAACTGCAAAAAAAAAAAAAAAAAAAAAAAAAAGGCTTCTTTCCCTTAGGGACTAGATAAACAAGAGTTAAAGGCTAATGAGTAATCCCACCCCCAATTATGTGTGGTATTACACAGTGAAAATGAACAGGTTCCAAAATTCAACAGAGACTAGTTAGAACCTTAGCGCTGAGCTTGCCTGTCTGTGTGACCTCAAATGAGGATGACAGTGCTTACCCATCCAGGTTGTTAGAAAGGTAAAATGAGAATGCAGAGCACTTCAAACAAGTCTGATACATATTGGGCAGTAATTTCTTGTTTTCTTACCCTACACTTACGACTTCCTTAATAGGTTTATAATTCTAAATCCAAGGATTTTCTCATTGACCAGGGTCAGTGGTTGTTGGAGTTGTTGGGACCAAATCCTGTGCTATTGTCTATTTGCAGACACTGAAAACAGCCTCCCAGATGGAATCAACCAGCTAGGGTGAGATGCCCCCACTGGCAGAGGGGGAAAGAGCTGTTTTTCCAAGGGACTAGTTGGTGCCGTCTCACATATTATGTGGTTTACTCTGCCTGCTGCCTTCTTAAGCAAAACAAAACAAAACTTTAAAAAAAGTCTTTTTCTTTTTCTTTTCTATTTTCAAATAAAAATGAGTCCAATTCAGAGCATTGACATCATAATTGCTCAGATGAGAAGATCTTCTGAGCTTGATGGGGTGGGGTGGGCATGAGGGAGAGAAGGCATCCAGGTGGGCTCTGTACAGAGACAACGCAAGTTGGATGGAATTTTGTAAAATATGAAGTTACTGTTTCAGCGAGATGATTGCGATTTGTACAATTCTTCGTGGTCTTAAAGTTAGTAGGGTCCCAAACATGTTCTATCTGAGTTGAGTGCAGGGGGCATTCGCTTCCCTGAGGAAGCTCATATGAACCTCAGTGAGTGAAAAGTAGTCCTGGTGATTGGGGCCTGGGTGTGGGTGATCTGAGCCAGGCCCAGTGTGGTACTTTTTGCCAATGTTGTGATGATTCCTCTGCAGCCTCCCTGCCAGCTGTGGGGATACCTGTCCCCTTCAAGCTTCTAAGCACTCATTTCCACTTTATTACCTTACAAGAGCATCTGGATCCCTGGGTCACCACAAACACAGAGTCGTTGCCAATGGAGGGAGGATGGAGTGGCATGGTTTACAGTGAATCAGAAGCATCACAGAAAAATCACCCAGACACACTTAAGGAAATATACTCTCCTCAGAATAGGAGAGAGGGATTGAACTCAAAGCCCCAGAAACAGAAAGTGAGCACTTTTAAGGGAAGATGAGCTAGTAGAAAAGTATCAGTACTGTGGTGTATCAGGAGTAGGGTGGTCGGTGTGATCAGGCCAGCAGTGCTTGTTAACTGGTGCTTATGTATGTATGTATGTATTTATTTTTTGAGACAGAGTCACCCTCAGTAGAGTGCTGTGGCATCACAATTCACAACCTCAAACTCTTTTTTTTTTTTTTTGAGACCGAGCCTCAAGCTATCCCCCTGGGTGGAGTGCTGTGGCATCACAGCTCACAGTAACCTCCAACTCCTGGGCTCAAGTGAGTCTCCTGCCTCTGCCTCCCAAGTAGCTGGGACCACAGGGGCCCGCCACAATGCCTGGCTATTTTTTGGTTGCAGTCTTCATTGTTTTTTGGGGGGCAGGCCTGGGCTGGATTCAAACCTGCCACCTTAGGTGTATGTGGCTGACGCCTTAGCCACTTGAGCCACAGGCGCTGAGCCACAACCTCAAACTCTTGAGCTTAAGCAGTTCTCTTGCCTCAGCCTCTTGAGTAGCTAGGACTACAGGCACCTGCCACAATGCCCAGCTATTTTTTTTTGTTGTAGTTGTCAGTTGTGTTGTAGTTGTTTTTAGCAGGCCCAGGCCGGATTTGAACCTGCCAGCTCAGTGTATGTGGCCAGCGCCCTAACCACTGAGCTACAGGCACTGAGCCATAACTGGTGTTTATTTAACTTAGGTTCCTAGCCTCCTGCACAGTCTGGGAGAAAGGGATGCTATCTGCCTGATGACCTCATATTAAAGGGATGGCTCCCAGATCCTTGAGAAAGACATTCCTGGCATATTAAACGGGCAAGAGTCTGAGAGAAAATGGGTCAGAAAGAATTTACACTTGTAAGTTTTTTAAAGGAAATGTTCTGAGAAATGTAGGTAAGGAAGAAAGATGTCTAAAATTTAGTTAAGCTGAGGGGAACATTAAGGCCATGCTTGTCAAAAGCCAACCACCAACTGGGAAATTTGATGCATTACTTCCCAGGTTATTTGAGTGTTACTTAAAAAAAGAAAGATACTGAAGGTCTTATGCTCTCTTCTAAACTACTTTCATTCATTAATGGTGGCTCTTTACCTAAAAGTAGAAGACTCAAGTAGCAAAAGATTAGACTTCTACTAAAAGCCTGCTCTCTAAACCTCTACTGGGTTGCTAAGAGCTCAAAATGAGTCCTCTCTTTTAGGAAAATATATCTTCTGCTCTACAAAGACAATGGAATTTAAGATCACCCATTTTCTGCTTTCCATGACTTATCTTTATAGGCAGAGGTAGTTTAGGACTAGGGCGATACTATTGAAGTGTTGAAGGCACTGGCTTTGAGATCCTAGCTCTGCAACGTATAAGTTATATTCTCTTGGGCGTGTATTTAACCTCCCTTTGCCTCAGTTAGCTAGTATATAAAATGGGGGTGAGTCTAGTTAATTTTTAGGAATGCCATTAAAAGACATAGTACGTATTAAAATCTTAGCACAGTACCTGCTGCACAGTAAGGGCCATCAAATGATAATGATCCTTAATATGATGAACGTCTTTACAGGGCTTCTAAAGAGAATTTTGGTGTAAAAATAAATGATGAGGGCAGTTTCAAGTTTATTGTCTGTCTTATGGGAAGTAATATACTCTTCATTATTTTTATTCGCTCTGATTGGCTTGTGCACTTAATATAATTATTCAAGGAACAATTACTCTGGTTGGCATTATCCATGCTTTGCCTTTCTTCCAGCTTAATGAAGCTTAATCAGGTGGGCAGTGTAATAAAAACATGAGAGTTGGGGCTACTCAGTGTTGTCTCTTGTCAACAGGGTTTATTGTTGACTGGGTCGGAGGAAAACAATGGTATCTAGACCCTGCCAACTGAGTAGAACTATGTTTCAGCTGGAGGGATTCCTCTGCCCCACAGCTCAAAGCTTAGTTGAGGTGGAGTGTTAGGGAAGCCTCCAGGATCCTAAGGCTCTGGTTGAAAAAGGATCCAAAAAGGTAAGAATTCTTTTCCTTAAGGTCCAGAACAGGCTGTTCTCAACTGACATCTCTGCACCCCTTTTGGAATCTTCAAGGGCTAGGGGTGAGTGTGAAGGGATGATAGGTGGGAGGTGGCCTCTGGTCTGTATGGCCACCAGTGGGGTGGCAGGGACGTGAAGGAAGAAAGTGACCTAGAGAGAAGTAGAAAGGGGACCACTTTAAATTAGACCTGACCCTTTTGGTTTAACTATCCAAAGTCCCAACCTCTGCCCACTGCTCTGGCCCCATTTTGGGCACTTGATGTTGGTCAGAGCTTCCCCATCATGGTATGTGTGTGGTAGGTGGGGTGCATACACATATGTGTGTGCACATGTATGCATGTGTGCACATGTAGAGGTATAGGGGAAGGAGCTTGGGCTTTATGCATGAGTCGTACTACTAGGTGATTTTATTTAAAAACATTTTTTTTTGTTTACCATTATAGTATTATTATTTTTTAATTTCAATATGCAAATATCCATTGTATACCATTAACAATTAGAGAATTAAAATTAACATGACAACACAAAATATGAAATATATAGCAAAAATTCTTCAAAAATATATAATATATAATACACACACACACATAGATGAGGTGATTTTAGATGGCCAAATAAGGACTTTTTAAAAATTTCAGATTAATGTGAGGATACAACTAACTAATGTTTGCATTTGTTAGGTAGAGTTCCTGTTGTAGTTGTGTCCCGCCCCCAGAAGATGTGCCACATATCTTTACACTGTGCCCATTAAGTGAGAGCACACCAATCCACCTCCTTCCTACCTTCTTTTCCCTCTCCCTTTTCTCCTTACCCCATCTTGAATGGAATTGAATTTTTCTTTCATGTGGGTGTGTATTAGATTGTCTACTGGCTTCATATTAGTACTGAGTACATTGGACACTTGCTTTTCCATTATTGTGGTACTTTACTAGGAAGAATGTGTCTCAACTCCATCCAGGTTAATACAAAAGATGTAAAATCTCCATCTTTTTATGGATGAATGGTCTTCCATGGTATACAAATACCACAGTTTATTAATCCATTCCTGGGTTGGTGGGCACTTAGGTTGTTACCACATTCTGGCAATTGTAAATTGAGCAACAATAAACAATCTAGTGCAAATCCTTATGATAAAATGATATTTTCTTTTCTGGGTACAGTAATGGGATTGTGAGATCAAACGGAAGGTCTATTTTGAGTTCTTTGAGGATTCTCTATACTTCTTTCCAAAGAGGCTGTGTTAGTTTGCAGGCCCACCAACAGAATAAGTGTTTCCTTCTCTGCACATCTGAGCAAACATCTGAAGCTTGGGCTCTTTGTGAAGTGGGCTAATCTTATTGGGGTTAGATCTTATTGGTTTGGATTTGCATTTTTTTGATGATTAGGGTAGTGAGGATTTTTTTTTCATATGCTTGTTAGCCATTCATCTGTATTCCTCAGAGAAGGAGGAATGTCTCCTGTCTTTTTTTTCATGTCTCTGCCCAGTGATGGGTGGGATTGTTTGTTCCTTTTTTGTTGATTAATTTGAGTACTCTGTAGATTTTAGTTGTCAACCCTTTGAAGTGACCTGGACTTAAGTGCTGGCAAATCACATCATGAGAAAGTTATTTACTTTCCAGTTCTTGATTATGTCAAGAAAAAAGGGACTTATTTTGGTACTAAGATCTTTTTGCCTTTCCAAGCCTTCCTACTCTTCATTGAAAAGATTAAATGAATCCATTTAAAGGAAAATGTTAACTCAATAACAGTACAGGTGAGGCTGAGTGCAGTGGCTCATGCCTGTAAACCCAGCACTTTGGGAATCTGAGGTAGAAGGATTGCTTGAGACCAGGAGTTTGAGATCAGCCTGGGCAAGAGCTCATGTCTACAAATTGCAGAAGCCCATTTCTACAAAAATAAAAATAATTAGCTGGTGGCTCGGTGCCCATAGGACAGTGGTTATGGTGCCAGTCACATTCACTGAGGTTGGCAGGTTTGAACCTGGCCTGGGCCAGCTAAAACAACAATGACAACTATAACAAAAAATAGCCAGGTGTGTGGCAGGGGCCTATAGTCCCAGCTATTTGAGAGTCTGAGGCAAGAGAATCGCTTAAACCCAAGAGTTTGAGGTGGCTGTGAGCTGTGATGCCATAGCACTCTACTGAGGGTGACATAGTGAGAGTCTGTCTCAAAAAAAAAAAATAATTAGCTGGGCATGGTGGTGCATACCTGTAGTCCTAGCTACTTGGGAGGTTGAGGGAAGAGGATCACTTGAGCCTAGAAGTTTGAGGCTCAACAGTAGTGCCATTGCTCTCCAACCTGGGTAATGGAGTTAGACCTTTTCTGAAAATAATGATGAGTACAGGTGAGTGCACAGTTATGACAAAAATCATGTTATGGGATGTACTAGACCAGGTGGACCCACCATTTTGGCTGTAAAGAATGGTTAGGGTGATATGCAGGGTTTTGGGGGAGTCTTGCTCTAACCACTCATATCTCAACTGGCTGCTGTGTAAAAAGAAGGGAAAAGGTCAGGAGCGGTGGCTCATACCTATAATCCTAGCACTCTGGGAGGCTGAAGTGGGAGAATCCTTTGATCTCAGGACTTTCAGACTGAGCTGAGCAAGAGTAAGACTCCATCTCTACTAAAAATAGAAAACTTAGGGTGGTGCCTGTGGCTCAAAAGAGTAGGGTGCCGGCTCCATATGCCAGAGGTGGGAGGTTCAAACCTAGCCCTGGCCAAAAATTGCAAAAAAAAAAAAAGAAAAAGAGAAAGAAAAATTAGCTGGGTATTGTGGTGGGCTACTGGGGAGACTGAGGCAAGAGGATTGCTTAAGCCCAGGAGTTGGAGGTTGCTTTGAGCTAGGCTGATACCAAAGCACTCTAGCCTGGGGCAACAGAGTGAGACACTGTCTCAAAAAAAAAAAAAAAAAAGACTGAGATTCCTGAGGAACTGCCAAACAGAGTAGACACCATCTTTTCTCCAGAATATGCAAAGTTTTCTCAGGTCAGCAGCGTCATTGTGAAGCACTTGGGGATATTTGCTGGGCTGTGCCCTGAGGTACCTCTTTCCTCGGTGAGATTCTTGGAATTGAGTTTTCTTAGTCATGTTTCAGAGTCATTCAATTTTTCAGGGCAAGGCAAAAGCAGGGGATGTTGCCTGGATTTATGTAACTGGATTCTTTCCTCTTCTGTCCTCCAGCTCTGCAAATCTGGTGTAGTTCAAGTACCTATCAAATCCTGGAGCAAATTGGAGACCACATATAGTGGTGTGTCATGGGAATTTACAAGTCAAGATAGATACTGGCTACCCATATCTGTGGAGGCAGGTGTGGGAGAGAAGTGCTACAAGGAAACTCTAGCCATTAAAGGCCCACGGGTCACTGTGCCCAGTGAATTCATGGGGAGGCTTATATATGCTATCTCTGCCACAGGAGAAAAGTCCGAAACAAAATTGGAAATCTTTTGACTTTTGATGAAGACATTATACTATGGATGGTTTGGGATTATATATTTGTTAAAAAACTGCAAGTGTTTGTTTTGGCTCATAAGGTATATGTATTATTTCATCCCTAGACTTTAATGAAAAGGTTGGATTTTGCTTGAAATGCTCCTTCTTAGAGATGAGGAGGAAAAAGAGAGCCAGAGGCAGCAATCCTCGGCAGAGTTGTGAAACAGGGAAAATGTATGCCTTTGGTTTGTCCCACATTCCCTTCCAAGCCCTTCTCCCTAATTTTAGCATCCTTCTCTTTCCCAGTTGCTGGACCCAGTCTTCTCCCATTGCCTGGGGTTCCTCCCATGATGGAAAAATTCATTCATGAACTCACTCTTAGTGGTGTGTGAGGTACTCCAAGGCATTTTCCCTTCTAAAGATCGTTTGATCTTGAAAGTGGAACAATCCCTAGAAAAGGCAATGAAATTAATTGCATTAAAGTCATTGAAATTAGTTTAGACACGTTTACCCCTGGGGCAGAAGGTGGGGCCAGCTGAAGGTGAGAGGGATTTTCCAAGCTCTCCCCCTTGACTCCACCCTCACGGGAGCACGGGGAACAGGAGTGCTCCTGGCTCTCCTACCACTAGCACCGATTCTTTCGGTCTGGTGTGATGACCTGGACGCATCACTCTGCTCTGACTCCCCCACACGGAGAGTCACAGAAATAATGATTGTGTTCTGCTTAAAGTCAATTTAACCAGCTATAAAATAATGTGAGATGCATGTGCATTATTTGTGGGTGGTTCCCAGTTTCTGGGGTATTTTTGTATATTTAAAATATGAAATATGTTCAGAGAGAGTACCATGGAAACCCACATTGCAAAGCCCAGGAAAAGCAACTTGCTGCTGTGGCTTCACTCTGAAACTTGTTTTGCTTGGTTCTGACTGCATGAGTGTTTCTCTATCAGAATGAATCACAATAAATTCATTTGGGTCTGAGCAGCAAATACAGACAGATAATATTTCTCTTGCAGAATGTATCAAAGTGAAATTAGAGTGAGTGAAGGCTTCCAAACACCAGTTTTCATGTAAATATGGGTGGGAGGTGATTATTGATCTGCTGTGGAGGGACCAGAACTAAGTTTTAACGTGGGGTTACTGTCTGCTTAGTAACTGTCCCAAACAGATGTCAGTGTTCAGAGTTACTGGGGAGGAGAGGGTCATCATCCTCTTTTAGCTTCGTCAGCTGGCCAAACAGCTGCAGAGCCCAAGCTTGTCTCTCCTCTCCCAGCTTGGCAGCCCACATGGGGTTTGTTGGCCATGGCAGCACTAGTGAGTGTGAGCAGGTGTGACTGCAGGGCAGGCACTTGGCAGCAATGTGGGGGACCAGTTTAAGAGCTGTCTCTCAGGGATGCCTATCCCCGGGGACTTTAGATTTCCCCAGGCAGACTTGGAGGATATGCCCTGTCATGTCCAATGAGTCGGTGAGTCTGTCACCAGACGGCTCCTTTCTGACTGAGTTGGCTATTTCTTCCCTAATTACACATTTGTGTTTTTCCTCCCCAGGGAAAGGAGAAATGGTCACCTATTAGCTGGAAGGAAAGAAGTTTGCTGTAACCTCCAAAGAGTCTCTGGCACTGCTGTCCCCATTGGAGGACCAGAGAGAAACTCTTTTAATTTTGGAAGTAGTTAACAATGGACTGCTCTCTAGCTCAGCTGACAGTTATTTCTTTGTTCTGTACTTGGGTTTTGACTCTTTCTAGCCATATAGACCAGCCTGTCACACTCTTCTCATAAAATGCAGAGGAGCCTAGCCTTTGAAATTTTGGTGGCCTCTCTGGGCTGCAGGAAAGTGTGACAACTCCCATCAGACTGTCTTAAACCACAGATGATTAAAACTAAATGTTTCTCTCTCTCTCTCTCATCTTGTTTTCCTGTTTTCTGGGGAAAATGAGTGAGTGATGATCCCTGGCAGGGGTGTACATGCAGCCAAAAAGGAGAGAGCACTGAACCAGGTGAGGCACTGAGGACCGAGGTTGTCCAATTTGGGTGGCAGATGCTGGTTTCTTTAAACATGTTAGGCCTGGTTTACAACAAAATTTTGAGATTGGCAAATGTATGTATTAAGCCCCTCTGCTCCCCTTTCCACATTTTCTTACTTTCCTTAATGTGCTTTCCACATCCACCCCCCACCATCCGCCACGTGCCTTCCTTGGTCCCCCAAGGGCCACCCTCTCATTCAGAGTTCTAGATTATTCTTCCTCCAGGATCCCAGTCAGACCCAACTGTCCTTTAGGGCCTCATTAGGGACTGACTTCTTGAAAATAAATTACTCTTGTTGCAATATTAAATTTGTAAGGGATGGGTGATATTTTTCATTTTAATAGGATTATCATTTTATTTATCTTATGGAAGTGACACAGTGAGAACACAGGTTTGGGGATGAGCCTTTAGAGAAGGGGACTTTTAAGCAATTCTCAACACCTCAGAAGAGAAAAATGTTCTCCTTTTGTGAAGAACTGTGTGTGCTTTTAAATAAGACATCCTTAGCTTCCTGTCCTGTTAGGGCAGGATACAGAAGGGAAACTAGACGCTTTTAGAGGTCGGTTTTCCTTTTGATATATCAAGAGCTGCTTTCCATCCTTTGGAGAGAAGCTTCTTGATACAGGTATTAATCCTTTTCAGTGTTCTCTACATTTTAATTAGATAGTTTGAGTGAGGAGAAGGAACCTTAAGGGATAGAGATATTCAAATGCCAAGGAGTCCCTCAGAAGGAGTCCTGTGACCGGGCACAATGGCTCATGCCTGTGGCTGGGTACAGTGGTTCATACCTGTAGTCCTAAAACTCTGGGAGGCAGAGGCAGATGGATTGCTTGAGCTTAGGAGTTCAAGACCAGTCTGAGCAAGAGTGAGACTGAGAGGGCCAGACCAGCGCCATTTTGTTGTTTACTGCCTAAGTTCTGTTCCTCATTCTGAGCCCCCACTGCCGTCTTAGATAATAAGCTTCAGCTTCCCCCAAACCCTGGCCTTTCCCCGAAATCAAGCACCCCAGTCAGCCAATCAGAAGTGCTTCCCACCCTTCTTGCTTCATACCACCCTAAGACCCCAGTTAGGAAATCCCCCACCCCTCATACCTGTACCAATCCAGAGCCTCCTCGTACTTCCCCAAACCCTGACCACCAATCACCCATACTTCCCCAGACCCCGACCATCAAAAATGTATCCCACCCTTCTTCACCCTTCTTGCTTTCTGTACCCTATAAAACTTTCCAACCCCCTAGGCTCGGGACCTTCCTTGGTATGTTTGCCAAGAGAGGGTCTGAGCTTGAGCTTGCTAAATAAAGCTTGCCTCTTACTTTTACATCAGAGTGTGTCTCGGTTCGTCCCTTCGTGGGCCCAGGGACTCAGGGAAATTTGGGCACAACAGACCCTGTCTCTACTAAAAACAAAAAAAACTGAGGCAAGAGGATCACTGAGCCCAAGAGTTTGAGGTTGCTGTGAGCTAAGATGCTGTAGCACTCTACTGAGGGTGAAAAAATGAGACTCTGTCTAAAAAAAAAAAAAAAAAAAAAAAAAAGAACCTGCCCATATATCTTCAGGGAAAGGGCTGCTTCTTCTTCCACAACCTGGAGCCCATGACTTGGCCTATGTTCACTTCCACATCTCCTGACCATCTATCTCATCTCATACCATCCTTTACACTTTGTCAGACTTGTATTCAAATACATTTCCCATCTTATCATATCTCAGCTCAGAAAAGCATTCCTGTCCACATGGAATGCAACCCCTTTGCCTGGGCTTCTCAGCACCTCTGCGGTAATAGTGCTAGAAGCTGTCACTTGTGCTGCACTGGCTATGTGCCAGGCACAGTTCTAGGCACTTGCACATATTAACCCATTCTTACAGCCCTAAGGTGGGCACCATCTTCGTCCCCAGTTTATAGCTGAAGAGGTACAGAGTGAGGTAAGAAGAAGTTACACTTAGAGGGTCAAAAAGCTAGCAAGACCCGGGGCTGGGGTGGGGCGGAATTGAATCCAAGCAGTATGGCCCTGGGAGTACCTGCTCTTTACTGGTTCAGTCCATGCTTCTTCAAGGGGGCCCCGTCTGTCTCTCCATGCTCCTTGCCTGTTCACAGTATGCCCAGGGAACTGAATGGCTCATTGTTCCCAGAACACCTCCCCTGCTGTAAAACTGTGCTTATTAAGTATGCATAATATGTTTCTAATCTTTTATTAATCAGAAGTCTATGTAACTGCCAACTAGAGGGTCTGATCAACAGGATTGTATCACTGTTACCCTCTGGCATTGGGATGCCAGCCAAAGGCATATGTACTTTAGCCAAAGCGGGTTTATTGAGAAGAATGTGCCATTTTGGTCAAGTTTTAAGAAGTAATGAAAGAGCTGTAACCCCTCAGGGTCAAAGTAGAGAGAAGGCTTGCCAAAGTTTAGGAGACTCATCCCAAGTCAAAGACAGGTGGATTTTTTTGCCATGTCCCACCTTCACCAGGGTCTATGTCTTGTCTATCTAAATGTTTCGTGTTAGAGGGCTGGTTCTGCTGGCTCATTCAGATCCCTGCTGTACGTCAGCACATAAGCAGGACATGAGGAAACTCATGAAAGGTGCCTTAGTAGACTCTTTTCTCCTCATCTTATTTCTGGAGGTCCTAACATCTTAGAATTTCTGCACAATTTCTATATCTGGTTTTGTAAGAAGAAAGATAATGCTTATCTTACAGAGTTATGTTAAAGTTCCTATACCCCACTGAGGTACACAGTAATGACTTAGTATTTTTCTCTGAATAAAAGAAATGTCGTTATTATCAGGACAAGTGATAGGGTAAACTGCTGGGGGTAGCAAATATTATTGGCATTACTGCGCTGAGTGCTCCGGGCCATGCCAGGGCTAGAATTAAGGAAGAACCGCGTGTGTGAACTAGGAAAATTGGGAGGATTTGGGGACTGGCTAGATGTGGAGGTGTGAAAAGAGCCAGCAAGTCAAAGGTAAGAAGGTAATTGAGGTGTCAAATATATGTGATTATAAAAGCAAATGGTGGAGTTGTTCACCGGAGCTGTGGGTTCTGAGGACTAGTGACAAACGATGGTGAGGGTGAATGTCTTCTCTGAGGACAAGGGTGGGAGGGAACAGAGATTTTTCCCTCAGAATTTTCTTTAATTTTATTTACTTTGTGGCAGGAATAGGAAACCACCGAGGTACACTGTGGTATATTGTTTCAGGTTAGAGTTCAGATGAAACTTCGAGCAGTTCAAGGAGAAATAGGCATAGCTGTAACTACGTTTCATAAGTACAATGTCATGCATTTTCTCTGCCTCCTCTTTTCTCCTGGTAGGGAGGGAATGTTCCTGAACTAGCATGTCTGTGTCTGTGAAGATGCTGTCCTCAAGTGTTGCAGTATTTCTTCCGCATTTATGGACATTGAGAGCACAGGGAGATTCTCCTGCGGAGGGATGGAAACCGATCCTCAGTCAGGGGTAATCGGCTGACATCTAATCATGGCAGGCAAACTACAAGCTGCATTTCTTTTGTGAGGCTGGGGAAAGTTCTTGCTACTACATCATTTGCTGACCATATCAACCTCTGTGAAAACAGGAAAGGTGTCAGATACTCAGAGCTGATTGTCATAGGGTGAGATCCTATGTTAGTTTTATTTTACTTTTTTTAATCTCAACACTTTAAATATTTCACTCCACTGTCTTCCTGCTTGCAATTTTTTCTGTGGATGTAATTCTTATTTTTGCTTCTCTACAGGTAAGGCAATTTTTTCCTCTGGCTTCTATCAAGATTTTCTTTTTGCAGTTTTTTTTTTTTTTGGCTGGGGCTGGGTTTGAACCTGCCACCTCCGGGATATGGGGCCAGAGCTCTACTCCTTTGAGCTACAGGTGCAGCCCAATCAAGATTTTTAATCGTTGATTTTCTGCAGCTTGAAGATGATAAGCCTATGTGTAGTTTGGGGGCATTTACCCTGCTCAGTGTTCTCTGAGCTTCCTGAATCCGTGGTTCGCTGCCCAACATTATCAGTCCCTACTGCTTCAAATATTGCTTCTGTTCCTTTCTGTCTTTATTCTCCATCTGATATTCTCATTTTGTGTATGTTACACTTTTTGTACGTATCTCAGTTATTGGATATTCTGTTTTATTTTTTTCTAACTTTATTTATTTATTTGGAGACAGTCTCACTCTGTTGCCCAGGCTAGAGTGCCATGACTTCAGCCTAGCTCACAGCAACTCAAACTCCTGGATTCAAGAGATCCTCCTGCCTCAGCCTCGTGAGTAGGTGGAATTACAGGCATCTGCTGTGACGCCTGGCTAGTTTTTCTATTTTTAGCAGAGACAGGGTCTGGCTCTTGTTCAGGCTGGTCTCAAACTCCTGACTCAGGCAATCTATAGGCCTCAGCCTCCCAGAGTGATGGGATTTCTGTTCTAGGTTTTTAAATCTTTTTTTCTCATTGCTTTTTAGTTTTGAAAGTTTCTATTGAAAAACTCTCAAGCTCAGAGATTCTTCCTTCAGCCAGGTCTAGTCTTCAGCCCATCAAAGGGATTCTTAATTTCCGCTACGGTACTTTTGATATGTAGCATTTCATTTTGATTCATTCTTAGACTTTCTATCTCTCTGCTTATAATACCCATCTGTTCTTGCATATTGTCTACTTTTCCCATTAAAGCTCTTATCGTATTTGTCATAGTCACTTCAAATTCACAGTCTGATAATTCCAGCATCTCTGCCATGTTCCAGTCTAGTTCCGGTGCTTGCTCTTTCTCTTCAAACTGTATTTTTTGGTTTGCCTTTTCGCATGCCTTGCACTTTTTTATTGAAAACCAGACATAATGTTCTGCATAAAAGAAGCTCTGGTAAACAGGGCTTTAGTAGTGTGGAGGAAGGTGTCAGGGAAGGCGAACTATTCTACAGACCTATGATTACGTCTCAATCTTTTAGTGAGCCTGTGCCCCTGGATTATGAACTTCATGAGTGTCTCTCATGAGTAAAATGATGTACAATTTTTCCTAGTAGTACATTTCTAGAACACTTTTCTTTCCTTTCCTTCCTTCATCCCTCCCTCCTTACCTTCCTTCCTTCGAGACAGAGTCTCACTATGTCACCCTTGGTTGAATACTGTGGCATCACAGCTCATAGCAACCTCAAACTCTTGGGCTTAAGTGGTTCTCTTACCTCAGCCTCCCAAGTAGCTGGGACTATAGGTGCCCACCACAATGCCTGGCTATTTTTTTTGCAGTTGTCATTGTTGTTTAGCTGGCCTGGGCCAGGTTCAAACCAGCCAGCCTCAGTGTACGTGACTGGTGCTGTAACCACTGTGCTATGGGCGCTGAGCCTAGCACTCTTTTTCTATGATGTACAAAGAAGTGCCAGGATGGCAATGTAATTGTTGAGAATTGTTGTGGGAAACATCTAGTCAGTGACAAAGAAGGTAGCCATCTTCTTCCACAAATCTCTCTGATATTATTGGCCATTGATAAAAGCACATACTTGTGTTAAGGGACACACTTTTCTGATCTCACTTCTCCCCCACTGATGCTTTCTAGGATTATGTCCTCAAATAAACTAATTGCACTAAAGTCAGAGTATGTCTCTAGGAGAACCCAGCAGAAAACACATAATTTAAAAAAATCCTGTTGAATAGATAGGCTTTTAAATTGCCTTTAGTCCTTTTTAGAATGTAGTGGGGGTATAAATAAGTGAAAATAAAGACAATAATTTTGAGTTTTATCCACTTCAGTTTTTATAACCTTTAATTTCAAACATACAGAAAAATTATAACAGCAGCACAAAAGATGCTGCATATATTTCATCCAGTTTTCCAGGAAGCCTTCACCCAGATTATTACGTTTGACTTCTCATTTCTGTTAGTCTGTTTTTGTTGCTATAATAGAATACTCTAGACTGAGTAGTTTATAATGACAGGAGTGTGTTGGCTCCTAGTTCTGGAGGCTGGGAAGTCCAAGATCAAGGGGCTGACACTGGGTGAGGGCCTTCTCGTGGCATCATCCCTTGGGAAGGCAGAGGGCAAGACAGTGTCCTTGCAGCCTCAAGCCCTTGACAAAATTGGCACTAATCCATTCATGAGGGGGGTGCCCTCATGAGCTAACCACCTCCCCTTAGGCCTTCCCTTCCAATACCATTGCATTGGGGATTAAGTTTCCAGTGGGGGACACATGCAAACCACAGCATTATTCTTCTGAGCCTTTTGAGAGTAAGGTACAGACATGATGCTCCTTCCTCCTTAAGAACTTCAGTGTTTATTCCCTAAGAATGAAGATATTCTTTTATATATCCATAGAAAAGTATCAGAAAATTAACATTGATATGCCACTATTATCTAATCTATAATTTTTTTGTTTTACAGTTTTGCTATTTATCCCAGTGATATTTAATAGCAAAATCCCCCTTCTTCCCATCACTCACTATCCAATCTGGGATTATGCATTGCATTTACTGTCAGGTCTCTAGTCTCCTTAAATCAAGATTTTTTCTTGGCCTTTGTCTTTTATGACCTTGATATTTTTGAAGAGTACAGACCAGTTATTTTGTAGACTGTCCTCCAATTTGGATTATTATGTCTCCTCACAATAAGGCTAAGATTATTCATTTTTTGGCAGAAATACCATCAAAGTGAAGATGTGTTCTTCTCAGTGCCCAGTATCAGGAGGCACCCTCACTGCTGATGCTAATTTTGATCATCTGGTTAAGGGAGCATATTCCAGGTTTATCCACTCTACAGTTACTATTTTTCTTTTTGTATAATAAGTGCTTTATGGAAGCATCTCATGATAGAAAAAAATGTTTAAAATGTGTTTAAAACAAGATGGGAACCATGTCAAAGACAACACAGGAGCAAGGTGGAAAGGATCCCATGGCAAAACTCTTTTGTAGTTTTCATGTATACATATTAGTTGTATATTTTTATGGGGGTACATGTGATATTTTGATACAATTATACAATGTGTAATGATCAAATCAGGGTAATTGGAGTATCTATGACCTCAAACATTTATCATTTCTTTGTGTTGGGAAAACAAAGTGGATTCTAATTATTAATTATTTTGAAATAGTGAACAAATTGCTGTTAACTATAGACACTGTGTTCTGCTACTGAATACCAGATCTTACTCCTTCTATCTAGTTGTAGTTTGTACCTAGTAACTAACTCCTCTGTACCTCCTCTCCCTGCTGCCCTTCCCTGTTTCTAGTAACCATAATTCTACTCTCTACCTTCATGAGACCAGCTTTTCTTAGCTCCTATGTCTGAGTAAGAACATGTAATATTTGTTTCTCTGTGCCTGGCTTATTTCACTTGATGTAATGTCCTCCAATTCCATACACATTGTTCCAAATGATGAGATTTGATTCTTTTTTATGGCTGAATAATATTCTGTTGTGTATATATACTACATTTTCTTTATCCGTTCGTGTGTTGATGGGCACCTAAGTTGATCCCACATCTTGATTATTGTGAATGGAGGGGCAAGAAACACAAGACTGCAAGCATCTCCTCAATATACTGATTTCTCTCTAGACTTTAAATATCCTATAAAGCTATAGCTTATAGAGAAGATTTGTATACATAAATTATTGTAACACAGAGAAGAAATTAAAACCATCCAAGAAAGAATACTAGATGGAATACAGGGTGTATCTGACCCAGTGTGGGAATGTTTTTATATTGTCCCCCATACGTACACCATCCCCCAACATCAAATGTCTTCAGTGAGGAAGAAAACAGGCTGCTAGTCCCTGGGACTGATGAGTGAGGAGGGAGAGAGATGTCTTTGCAGGCAGCTGCTTCTTTGGTTTCCAAGGGAAACAGCTGCAAAAGAAAAGGAGTGGGATGACTGTGGTTGAGCATAGATGGGTCATTTTTCTATCAAGTGTCTACACAGTTACCTGGACTGCCTCAGTGGTATGGGATTGTAGAGACTATTAAAATGTTGGGATATTGATGAACAAAGGATTTAAATTTTTTCTTTCTGAATTTCTTGGGAAATCCTTCATTCTTGGAATTGATTTTCCCCACCACCAATCAAAGCCTTTGTATATTCCTCTCCCAGGGCTGTGGTACAGTTTTCTCTTTTCCATAGTTCACAAATACAAGTCACGGGGAAGGAAGAATAAAATTAGCCATTGGGATTTGTGTTGTAAGAGTACAATTAAAATAGTACAAAAGAAAATCATAATGTAAACTATGCTTTATTCTGGCTGATTGAAAAAGTTTCTAAGATCTCTCATCCAAATCTCCATTTCAAAGTCACAAGCAGAACCTGGTTCAGATCCCTTCCCTGTGATTCCAATGCAGCTGTGAAGTTTTATCCAGTATCCTACTGGGGACTCAGAAATGTTCTGGCAGAGAGAGAAGTTGACCAGGAAAGGTTGGGACCAACCCAACAATGATGGAGTTGGGCCTCAAGAGGGTCTATCCTACTTGGGCACTCTCATATCTCTTGCCAATAATCAAAAGGTCTGAGTTTGTAGCGCATGGTTCCTTCAAGGTCTGCTGGTAGGAAGGGAGCCATGAGCCCAGAGAGCTGAGCAAGTTGGGGTGAAGGACAGAGCCTCAGTTATCTTGGGGAAAGTAGACTATACTCCCCTAAAACAGAATCTCAGTTTTAGGAATTAAATAAACTGGATATTATTCATTAATTCAATGATACTATTTACTGAGTGTCTATTGTGTGCCAGACATTAGATCCAAATGCTGATGCACGAGCATAGTTGGGTCCGGGGTTTATAGTTTGTACCAGGTTTGGGCTATAAAACCAAGTGAAAGAAGCTGGGCATCGTAGTGCTCACCTGCAATCCAAACTACTTGGGTGGCTGAAGCAGAAGGATCTCTTGAGCCCAGGAGTTTGAGGCTGTGGTGCACCATCACCATACCTGTGAATAGCTACTGCACTCCAGCTTGTGCAACATAACCAGACACCATCTCTTAAAAAAAAAAAGAAAGAAAGAAAAGAAAACCGAACAAAACCAAACACAAAAAGACAATGGAAAGAGACCTAGGACCTGCATCATTGGTACAACCTGGAAATGTTTTAGAGCAATGTAAATTCTACTGAATTGGAAATTCTGGGGGTGGTTCTGGTGGCCTGTGTTTTAATGAGCCCTGCAGGTGATTCTGATGTATGTTAGAGCTTGAGAACCACTGGCCTGACTTGATATTTGTTCAGGTCTTGAGTGAGACTAAGAATTTTCATTCAAGGTCCGTTGGTTGGGATTAGGGAAAGCAGGGATTACAATTTCAGTGGGTTGCTGGTTCTATAATACATATATTTTGGTAAAGGGTCTCAGTCTTTTTCTCAGGCTAGAGTGTAGTGGCATCATCATAGCTCCCTATAGCCTCAAGATTCTAGGCTCAAGTGATCCTCCTGCCTCAGCCTCTCGAGTTTAGCTGGGACTGTAAGTATGCACCACCGGACTCAGCTAATTTTTCTATATTTGGTAGAGAATAAATCTCACTCTGGCTGAGGCTGGTCTCCAACACCTGACCTCTAGCAAACCTTCTTCTTTGGCCTCCTAAAGTGCTAGGATTATAGGCATGAGCCACTGTGCCTAACTGATACGTTACCTCTGCATCATAAAGTTTCTCAGAATGCTTATGAAAGCTCCTACTAATTTTGGTATCTAGGGTGAAGGCAGGACCTTATCAATCATTGTTGGGCAAGCCTGGGGACCTGAGGATTTATATCTGAAAGGTAAATATGTTCAGCAGATACATCTTGCCCCATCACCCAAATCTCCCTGTTGAGGGAAGATTGTTTTATGGGGAGACTTCTATGCAGTGAATGACAAGGGCCAAGAAAATAAGAGTAATTCTGAGGATTGTGTAACTTCTTCTTTCCTGTGATTCTTCAACTTTTCTGATTTCTGAAAATTTTCTCAGATCACTGCATCTAGATTTAGGAATTAGGGCAAGACTTCACAAAGTCTTTGATTGCTGGTCTTCACGGAAGCCCCCTGGGATATTGCACACTGAGTTTCTGTCTTAGCCCACATTGTGCTAGTATATCAGCATACCACAAACTGGGTAATTTATAAAAACAAATGTTTATTTCTCATGGCTGTGGAGGCTGGGAAGTTCAAGATCAAGTTGCCTGCATCTAAGGAGGGCTGTTCTCTGCTTCTAAGTTACCACCTTAACACTGCATCCTCCAGAGCAGAGGAACACTGTGTTCTTACATGGCAGAAGGTGAAATGGCCCAAAGAGGCCAAACTCCCTTTGTTAAGCTCTTTTATGATGGCATTAACTGTTCGTGAGGATGCATCCTCCTGACCTAAATACCTCCCCAAAGCCCCACCTCCCAACACTGTTGCACTGGGAGTTGAGTTTCTAACACATGACTTTTGGGGGATACATTCAGACCAGTGCAGTCCCTTTCCTGTATGTCACAGAGCATGTCAATACATGGTTCTACAGAATTCTACATTCACTCATCAACAAGTACTCATTTAGTGGGTACTATATACTAAGTCCTATTCTGAGCACTAGGGATATAGAAAGTTAAAAAAAATACTTGTTTATCTTGGTCTAACCCAGAAATTTTCATACCTATTTGACTATTACTTTTGTTAAGTAACACATATTCACATCTCAAGGAACAAACATTCAATGGGACACTCTGAGAACAAACACTATGTAGGAAGGGACGTAAGTTCCTGGCCACTGAGGTAGGGGAGAAATTAAAGGAAATTTGGAGGTGCAGAAAATGTTGAGCAGAGAGATGTAATCCTGATTAACATAATTATTGTTGGCTTCCCTATGATAGAAAAAAAATTTCCATGTATCAACCTGTCTGTAATAATTATTAGTGTCCTAGAGATGGTGATTTTAGAAGCCGGGTTTATATCAGACATTTTTGTTTAGAAGCTCCAAGTTATTTTTGTCCATGCAACAGCAAAACAACTGTTTGGAAAGGGGGACTGCTTAGCCTGACCAGTTATTTGTCTCTAAGTACAAAGGAGCCTCACCCCTGAAACCAAACCAAATCAAATTATTGCTTGCTGAATTAATTCCTCTTACGATAGAATTCAGTCAAACCTGCAAGTCCCAGTCAAGGTGAGTCTAAACGTCCTTCCTTAGTTAGGTTGCCCTGAAGGCAGCCAGGCTGGGCAGGACTTCTTTCTCTACATGCACCCACCACAACACCCAGCTATTTTTAGATATGGGGTCTTGTGCTTGCTCAGGCTGGTCTCGAACTTCTGAGCTCAGGCAGTCCACCAGCCTCAACCTCCCAGAGTGCTAGGAATACAAGTGTGAGACACCATGCCCAGCTTACTCCTCCTTTTTTTTTTTTTCTTTTGAGACAGAGTTTCACTATGTCACCCTCAGTAGAGTGCCATGGCATCACAGCTCACAGCAACCTCAAACTCTTGCGCTTAAGTGATTCTCTTGCCTCCACCTCCCAAGTAGCTGGGACTACAGGCAATGCCAGGCTACTTTTTTTGTTGCAGCTGTTGTTGTTGTTTAGCAGGCCCAGCCTGGCTTGACCTTGCCAGCCTCGGTGTATGTGGCCAGAGCCCTAAGCATTGAGCTATGGGCGGCATCCTTACTCCTCTTGTGCTTATTTTCCTCACTACACTGTTTAGGACCCATGGCAGATACACGTAGTTGCTATTGTATTAAAAAAAACCTTACAAAACTGGCACAAAGGCGTAAAATTAGCAGCGAAAATCACATGAGATGCTTTCACTACAGCTTCTGGACAAGGAACTGAACCACAAAGTGTATGAGTGGCCTGATTGTTGAGGAAACCTGTGAATAAAAACACAGGAACAAGGTGCTGGGCATTTGGATTCCAAAGCAGCATTCAGATCTCATGCAAAATTTGCTTGAATTTTTTGTTTGGATTCTAAGTGGTTTGAATTCTGGAGTGTTCAGATTCTGGGGGGCAATACTATATTTGTTTTATTGCTGTTGAGTTGTTTGAGTTCCTTATATATTTTGGATATTAACCTCTTATCAGCTGTGTGGATTGCAAATATTTTTTCCCACACCGTGGGCTGACTCTTCACTCTGTTGATTGTTCTTTTCCATGCAGAAGCTTTTTAGTTTGAGGCAGTCCCATTGTCTGCTATCATTGCTGTGCTTTTGGGGTCATATCCAAAAAAATCATTTGGTTTTTGTATTTTTGCAATCTGTAGGGTGAGAGCCTAGTTTGGCAGAATCTGGCTGAGAGGAGAATTGAGCACAGCCTGTGTTCCTGTGTGCTTTTATTTCAGCCGACAATACATTGTTGGGCTGGAGTCCTGGCCTCTGTGGTGCTGCTTGTGGTTACTGCCCCATTCTTCCTTGAGTGGGGAATTTTGGCTGAATTTGTACATTTAAATTTATTTAGCTGTAATATTTTTATTTCTCTAATGCTTTAGCTACTATTATTTACTTTACATTCCTTTAACTTCTTAGTTTTTATTGTGCTCTTTTGGTCTATTACTGAATATTTTTTAAACCCATTTGATCTTATTTATTAGATGCTATTCTATATTCCTTTTATCTCTGTCCAGCAGTATATTTCCAGCTAATTTTTTTTTCTCATTGGAATGTACTCTTTTTTTTTTTTTTTTGAGACAGAGTCTCATTATGTTGCCCTCAGTAGAGTGTCATAGTGTCACAGCTCACAGCAACCTCAAACTCTTGGGCTTAAGCAATT
The DNA here is from genome assembly GCA_963575145.1 of Galago senegalensis. Classification (NCBI taxonomy): domain Eukaryota; kingdom Metazoa; phylum Chordata; class Mammalia; order Primates; family Galagidae; genus Galago; species Galago senegalensis. Next base: position 32,714 of record CAUYTI010095255.1, read on the forward strand.
CTTTTGCCTCAACCTTCCAAGTAGCTGGGACTATAGGTGCCCACAACAATACCTGTTTTTCTATTGTTGTTGTTGTCATCATGGTTGTTTAGCAGGCCCGGGCTGGGTTTGAACCCACTAGCTCCAGTACATGTGGCTGGAGCCCTAACCACTGAGCTGTGGGCACTGAGCCTGGAATATACTCTTAAGTATATGTTTTTCCTTAGCCATTTAAAAACTATACCAACATTCTCTAGCATTTTGCTTTTATTATTTACATTAAATTTTTTTCTATTTGCTTGTTCCTCTTAGTTCATTTTCTAACATTGGCTTCCAAGTTAAAGATGAGACGTGGTGATGTTGGGGGGATGAAGGTGGGGAACGCCGCCACAACAGTGATGGGCTTCATCAGGGCCTGCTTCCTCTTCTCCCTGTGCCAGGGATTCTGCACACCGTCTCCATTTGCTCTCTTCTCTACCTACTCAAGGAAGTCTTTTGTGCTATTGTTAAAGGAGACCCTGGTATTCACCATGGTCAAGGAAAATAGTTAATCACATTAAATCCCACTTTTACCTAATCACATAGATGAGAAATTCACAGGGCAAATTCTATAGGTCAGAAATTATTTAGACTAATCCCAAATACTGCTCACAGAAATTGCTGAACAATGCCATCATCTTGTTCTAGAATAAGCCAGGGCTTCTCTGAATTACAAATCCATAGTCTCTGAGCATCTTACATTCTTTAGGGAGAAGGGGAACTTCATTGGGAATGAGGGAGTGACGGTCTACAAGAGACTGACCTGAGAGATTACCCAGATGGTCTTAAAAGTACTATTAGGAATTACTAGAGAGAAACTTTAACAGACGGATAATAGTCAAGCTAGGAAATTATATCTTATCGACCTACTTGCAGGATTAAGCTGAGTACATTGCCTCGCCTTCTTTCTGGTCAGTAATTCAATGATTGTCGCATGCTCCTAGGACCACCAGTTCTTGTCACATGTTTGGCGCAGCCACTGACCGACAAGGGTGGGCAGGAGGTAGGAGTTGGTCAGTCATGGAAGAAGGGGGAAAATGTTCTGGGAACGTCGATCTCTTTCTTCTCCTTATATATAAGATATGGTTTCCCCAAAGAGGCAATATATTGAATAAAAGTTAGGGTCCTGCCCCCAGAAGCCTATCTTAACCCCCATTGTTGCTGACCATATTCAGTTTGAAAGGGGAAGTAGGCTTTGAGGGTGACCTAATTGGTACAATTTAGAGTTTTCACTGAGCAAGGCAGAATGTGTGGTAGGGAAGGGTGGCATAGAGGGAGAGGTGAAAAGATGGACAAAATGTGTCCCTGCCCTCATAGAGTTCACACTGTAAGCTGGCGAGACAGGAGAAACAGGCACATGATCAACTACTATGTGTAATGATCATGGTGCAGGGTATTGTCAGCCCAGAGACTAATAGGAGGATTAGTTCTAAATGGGGAAATCCAGAAGGTTATAGAAAATGCAGCAGCTGCCTTTTGGTGTTGGGGTGATAAGTGGCTGAGGGGTGAAGACAGGGTGGGCATTTGAGGCAGAGAAAAATGGCTGGGGCAAAGGCTCAAGGTGGTCAGCTGCAGAGCATGGTCAGGAAGATTCCACGAGCTGTCGCAGTGGAGGGAGAATAAAGTGAGGCTGGGTAATGGAAGCAAAAATATAGTTAGATAGAATGAATAATATTTAATAGCATAACAAAGTGATATAATCACAATAAGCTAGGGTATACTTCAAAAGAGGGGAATTGGCATGTTGCTTACACAGAGAAATGTTAAATGCCTGAGGTGACGGACACCCCAATTACCCTAATTGGATTAATTCGCATTGTGTGTCTGAATCAAAACATCACATGTACCCTATAAAGATATACAACCGTTATATACCCGGAATAATTAAAAATAAAATAAAAGAAAGCTGGTACAGAGGATGGGAAGCAGTTTGGAAGAGCATAGAGGCAGAGCAGGCCTTTCTGAGTAGGTCTAATGGTCTAATCACTTACATAGAAATTAATTGTTCATACTTCTCATGTTGAATTATAGGCAGGTGATTTTCAAAAACTTGAATTTCTCAAACAAATGTGGTTTTGCTTCGGACTGAAGAGTTGTCTTATAAACAATAGTTTATTAGCATGAAGAATAAGAAGGTGATTAATTGAAAATTTTTTTTATATTTAAGTATCTAGGGATAGATTTGTCAAAGAATAGCACAAGAGATTTTTAATCTTTATGTTCTGTTTTGTAAGCAGTTCATTCTGTAACTCTACACCTTTCTTATTAGGGATAAAGCATGCAAACCCTGGAACTGTCACTGAGGATGCTAAGTCTGTGGGCTCTAACATGGGGTGAGGAGGAGGAATAAGGGCAAAAATAAAGATCCTTAAGAAGGGTCAGTTCAGTCCCAGGAACAGCTTGCCAAGGACTACGGGTATCTAACCTCGGTGCCCTACTGTTTGTGTGAGTATCCGGGCAGCACTATGTATACATTTCTTTCTGTTGGGTGCCCATAGAGTAAAGACTCTATGGTAGGCTCTGAGAAATCAAATACGTGATCTCAGACTCAATGGTGTTTACACGATTTGATGTTAATTGGACAAGAGGCTGAATAGAATTCAGTTATTGAGATATTTGGTCGAGCCAAGCATTTGTCCCCATATTCATCCTCAGTTTAGTTTTTCCCAGTAAGGAACTGAAATACAGAAAACTTGTTGGAAGAGTCTATTGAATTCCTGAAATTGTGATTCATTTGTAAGTCACTGATGGGTGACAATATACATACGTATGAAATACAGTATTTTATATATTGTGAGATACTTTAAGAAAATGCTTTTGGTGTATTTCAAAGTAATTATTATTGTTCAAGTCTATTTCTCCTTTTGCTTGTTGAGCATTAGGCTCTTAGGACTGGCATCACTGTAATCTGATTTGAGAAGCACACTACTGGTATCTTAGCTGGGGTGTTTCATCTCTTAAAAATACTTTTCTGGTCTGGTGGGCGGACCTTTTTAAAGAAGCATTATTTTGTCTTCTTCCCTGTGTCTTTCATTTACGTGAGGGAAGAGAAGACCCAAACAACTATATGGAGAATCTTATCATTTACACCTTTCTCTCTCCCACTTATAAGGAGATGGCTGTTCGACAGGAAACTTTTGTCTCTATGGGTATATAACAAATAATGTTGAAGTGTTACCAACAATAGAAAAAGAAGATACAAAACCATCCATGAAACTTGATATCTGGCCAACAATAATGAATGGCAGGATAAATTAGGAAACATCACTAAAATGGTGTATGACACAATTGTGCATTGATACTTAGGAATATTGTATAGAAATGTGGACACCTGCTTCAAATACAAATAAAAGAGAAAATAAAAACACACTGTTGTGATATATGCTGCATATGCATGTGGAGGAGGCCTGGAAGATAATATGCCCCAAATAGAAACATAGTAGTTCTTTCAGAATACTGAGATTATGGATATTCAAAAATATTTTCTTTAATGTGATAAAATAATAGTATAAAAATGGTGAATTTGCCAAATAAATGATGCTATGAGTACAGAGGGGGAGATACTAATAAATAAGCAGAAATTGGATGTTACAAAAGAGAAAAAAATTATTTAAAAGAATCTCCTTTCCTATATTTGCCAGTTCAATAGGTATTCAGATTTAAAATATTGAAAACCCTCTCTCCCTTCCTCCCTCCCTCCCTTCCTTCCTTCCTTCCTTTTCTTTCTTTCAACAGAGTCTTACTCTGTTGCCCAGGTTAGAGTGTTGGGCATCAGCTTAGCTCATTGCAACCCCAAACTTCTGGGTTCAAGCAATCCTCCTGCCTCAGTCTCCCAGGTAGCTGGGACTACAGGCATCCACTATGATGCCTGGCTAATTTTTCTATTTTTAGTAGAAACAGGGGTCTCACTCTTGCTAAGGCAGGTCTTGAACTCCCGAGCTCAAATGATCCTCCCTTGGATTCCCAGAGTGCCAGGATTACTGGCATGAGCCACTGTGCCCCAGCCTGAAAACATTTTCAAAGGAGTTGGTTAGCAGGGTTTGGAAAAGAGCCTGAACTTGACTATATCTGGATTTTGTTTACCAAGATGATTGCAGTACAAAATAAATCTTGAAATAGTTTTCTAATATGTTCCAGCTTGGGTATCTTGGCTGGATTCACACTTATGAATCAAGAAATAGTTTGGAAAAAGAACTCATGTGCATAATAATAAGTAGGGACAGAGAGCAAGAGAAACTCAATGGAGAAATTTGAAAAATAAAATGCCTATTTAAAATCAAGTGAAATGACTGTTGGGATTAATAGCAAAATAAAACTGATGCCTACTTAAATTTGTATCTGTCTATATGCTTTAAAGGCTACCAGGAGCAATCCTCATGTCTATCATATTAATATGAACAATTTGTAAAAATTTCCTAAAACAATTCATTGAAATGAGTTGCTGTCTTTTCCTATAAAGGGCTGAGACACTTTATTCACTTTCCCCCCCACCCCTGTTGAAAAGAACCACAGTTGTACTTTGAATTGTACTTACAAGTGTTGTATGGGGGAAGGGGTATCAAGCTACTTTGTTGCATATAGAAAGGGATTGCTTAATATAAGATACTAGAAAAATTTACACACACAACCACATATTTTATTCTTTCTAGTCAAACAAGGTTAAACCTACCATCCCAACATTTGCATACATGTGTTTTAGCACAAGAAAATATTTCCTCAAATGCATACTTAGATACATTAAGTATCTTAAACAGATAGATGGAAGAAGAAATCTGAAACAAGTATTTTTTTTGTTTGAAATAGAACTTGAAAATGTGGTAAAATACCTATTATCGGTAAAGCAGTAGATAACCCTTGATTTGGGGAACAGAAAGAGAGAGAGTGAGAATGATACAATACGAAGGAGTTGGAGCTGGTTCCGGGAAACCAGAAAGTAACTTTTCCAACCTTAAAACCACACCTGACAGTGTGAGCATCTTCTTTGAGACTCTGTGGAGTATTTGCCGTGTCTCTGGGAACATCTTTCTCTCTCATTATCTCCTCACCTCTAATAATGTCCATGGTGGCAACTACAATTTTATTCCTAAACTATCTGATAATTTTCACCTTTAAAAACAATATTATTTCCTACTTTCAAGATGGATTAGAATTATTAAAATGTATTGTGATTTTAGAAAACTATCTTTCTCCATCTCATTTCCTCAATTACATTTAATGCCAAGGCTATGTATTAGATTACTTTGGGTTATACCAACATTTAAAATGTTTTCTTCAAAAATATTTTGCTCTTAACATCTTCATTTTAGTCTCAGGAATGTATTGCGTTGAGTAAGTAATTTTTGGCAATAAAACACAACTGTTTTCATACATCTACAAAATTCTTTTGAGTAGTAGCAATTCAATCTGTGTTGTATACTTTTTATCATGAATTGCATAACTTTGGCATGCATTTGGCTGTAACATATTTCTTGGCAATATATAAAGTGCCTTTACATAATATCATAGAATATTCAAACTAGGAATAAATGAGGGACATAATCTAGTGTAAATCAGTCCTCCACCTCTTCATAGAGTAGGAAACTGAGGTCTGAAGAGAAAAAATTTGCCCAAGATCATGCATCTCATATTTTGACATTTAAGCCCTACTAAATAAATTGTATACTTTTGATCTTGAACTTGATTTTCAAGAATGTGATTCTTAAGATGGAACAACTGCTACACTTAGGAAGGAACTGCAGAGTTAGACTTGAAATGCATGAAAGAGGTGTGCCAAAATTTTTGTCCAATTCCCCTGTGGAGAAAGTAACTAAAACTATCTGATCACTTAAAATCATCATTTTTTGAAGGATTTATAAAGTAATTCAGATCCTCAAGATGAAATCTTTCTTCAGCAGCAAAAAGATATAAAATAAAGAAACTTTTATCATGTAATGTTCACAAATCAGCTACATTTAATAAAATCTAGGCTTCAGTTAAGTCTAGTAGATTAACTTTTGGTTCACTGGCATTTATAGTCTGTGGGGGAGTTGAACAAATGTACAAATACTGACACTTCCAAAGGTTTAACCATTGCATTTCATATGAATTCTGCACAACGTTCAGGACTAATGCAAACACTTTATAGTTTTCAGATTTTAGAAAGCAGATAGGAATAGTGATTACTAGTTCATGTTTCCCAATGTTAAAAACACTTAGATATATATGTAAAATTCATTTTGCCTTGATGAAAACAAGTTCTAATCTATGAAAACATTACATCAAGTCATTTTGCACATGAATGATAGTAAATGTTCAAAAATTTTTCTGATAAAGACATAGTAAATAAATTTAAATGAAGAGTTTTAGATGTAACATAAGCATTTAAAAATATTAATTTTTCACATATCTGGTCACACTTATTTTACTTTATTTGAAACCATAATCTTATTAGACAATAACATAAAACTCAGTTACATAATTCAACTGTATTTAACTCCCCTGTCTCCCCAATCATTCCACCTAAGGGGGGTTTATGCTATCTGATTTTTTTTTTCTTTCAGGAAATGCCAAGCATGGGAAGCATTTCATCAGAAAAAGAATCATTTCATAAAATGGAACATCAATGCTTTTCTGTCAATTTCTTGAGACATAAGCAGCTCAGTTTCCCTGTGGATAGCTTGTGCATCATTTGATGCCTGGCATCTGCAGCTGATTCTAGACTTATCTTGCTTTCAGCAGGTGCTGGATAGCACTTTTGGAGTTATTTTACAAAGCATTCAACATTGTTTAAATTGTTAAGAAGCAATTGGTGCAGCTTCCTTTCCTGCCCACTGCCTCTTCTAGTGTCCTTAGCCCTCATCTCCCTTCCCTGAAGTGTGTCCCCAACATGCCTATTTACATACTCTCAGGCACCAGAGGTTTGCACGCCCATCACATACCATGTCAATTTCTAACTGTGAAGGCTGTTGAAGCAGAGCAGTTTCCTTCCATTGGGAGCCGCATGTCCTTGTGTTTCTATCAATATAGCGACCCTTATAGGATGCAGAGATTAGACTATCGTCTCATGGTCCCATCTTCCTTGGATCTGATTGATGTAACAACAGTATCTGTCATAGGGGCTGTTCTGCTTATAGGAGCAAACGATGACACTGTCTTGGGGCACAAAAAAGATACTGTCCTCCGGCTCAGGGCAGTCGGATCTGTCCCAGGCTGAGCACTTAGCATCCAAGGCACTGTAGGCAAGGGAACTGCCCGAGGGGCAGTAGCCGTCCAGGTATCTGGACGTCTCCTCCGGAAGTCCGCTCTGGACTAGACTCTGGCATTCTCCTTCCTCTGTGCGTGTGGGGCTGGTGATGGAGCTGGCCAGAGGGACCTCACCCTGCCCCTGTTGGGGAAGCTTTCCCCTGAGGCCCGCCTTCTTAGCCAGCTCGTCTGAGCTCCCCCTGCCCGACTCCAGGTCTGAAGGGGTCCTCAGCAGTTCCACCACCTCCTTGTCCTTGGGTTTTCGGAAACAGGGCAATTTGCGGACCCACAGCAGCTCGTTATCCGGCCACTTCGTGCATCCCTCGGTTTTCCTGGCCAGGGCAATGGCCGCAATGCCTGGTAGGCAGATGGCGGGCCCGATAGCTAGGAGGGGGATGTTTCCCAGGGTCTCCCCTTTCATCCCAGAGACAGTGAACATAAAGCCAAAGACCAGGAAGACGCTGACCAGGGCCACCACCAGTCCAGTCCTCGGGTTAATGTCATCAGGACGCATCTTTCACTCCATCCAGGTCGGGAGCTGCTTGCTGGCCCGGGAGTAGGCTTCCTCTCTTCTGTCACAGGTGAAACCAGAGTGGGTTAAAAAAATCCAAACAAGTTCCCACCCACCCACTCATTCTCTCCCTTGCTCTCTCCTGCTCTCCCTGACTCTCCACTGTCTTCTGTCTTCATCTCTGTCTGTCCTGCAATCTTTCTTCTCTCCCTTCTCCTACAATCTCTCACTCTCCCCCCACTCCCTGCAACCGCTGTCTCTTTCTCATATAAACATGCACCCACCGGGGCCACCGAGGTACCTGAGGGCTGCTGCCGTCTCCGTCTCCGGGGAGTAGGCAAAGAGGCCAGTCTGAGTCTCCTCAGAAATCTCCACAGCAGTTGTCCCCTGGCTCTCTCCCTTGGTTCTGGGAGGAAAGCTTGGTTTTCCCCACTGACTCTGCATCCAGGAGGTGGGACGTGGGAGAGTGTCTTTCCCAGCAGCGCCCGTCGGTCCCCAGGGCTGTGGAAGCGGAGCCTGGGCGCAGCTCAGCGCTGGCTCTGCGCTCAGAGCGCCGGGCGGGGCGGAGGGAGGAAGGACTTGGAGTGGGAAAGGGAGAGCGGCGCGAGCCTGGCCCCGTTACATCACTTGCGGAGCACGCTCAGAAAACAGCAGGACGCGCGGGGGCGCGAGGGGTCAGACCCCCGGGAGAGGCCACTCGGGGCGGCAGGGCAGCCCAGGCTCTCGTCCCGCTGTCGGGAGCAGCCGGATTTGTTCCGCAGCTGCCGGGGAGGACTGAGCAGGGCCGTCGGATCGCTACCGTGCCCGGGGAAGGTCTGGGGCGCGAGACCGCCGGTGGCCAAAGACGCGCACCCTGGTCGGTTTGCCCAAGGGGCAGGCTTTGGAGTGCTCCAATCTGGCGTGCCAAGGGTTGGTGCCAGCTAAAGATGTCCTTTGGCGACGCTTCACCCTTCTTTGGTTATAATCTGGGTGATCCGACTGCACGGACGACTGCCTTTCTCCAAACCTCGAGGTTCTAGGGGCGTGGACGGCTGTGCACCCCTTGAGGGGACGGTGCTGGACTGTTCTTGGTCCAGGGCTGGGTGGTGGCAGTGGCCGGAAAAAAGTGCCCTTGCAGGGGAGTAGGCTAGGCTGCCGCTGGGGCGCACAGGATTTGTTCTGTGAAAGGTGAGTTCAGTCAAAGGCCTCATTTAAAGACCTAGAAGGCCACATGTAGTCTCGAGGCCACAGTTTTCCCACCCCTGGCCCAGACTGAGTAAGTGTTGTGGGTGGGTGCTGAGTCTTGCTCGGTGGATACTAAAGTCCTTCCCCTGGCCTTCTAGCTCTGTGGACACAGGAGAAGGTGGTCTTGAAATCCCCAGTCCTACTCCCACTGCGCTGTGGTGCCAGTAGGGCTGGGGCAAGGGAGCGGTCTGCCTGCACTGACCCCCTTCCCTCCCCCCAGCTTTCAGAGAAGGGGTCTTGACTGGTTAGGACGGAGCCACCTCGAATGCGGCTCCAGGTCTGGGTGGTTCTTCCCCTCCTTGCTGGAATTGGCCTGCAGAACCTAAGTGTTCTTCCCACTCAGTCCACTGTAGCAATGGATTCCTCTGGCCTCAGGGGCAAACTTGGCTTTGGCCGTGATTCCTCAACAGGGCTTTCCATTCAGGGTAGAGGAGGGCGGTGGGGAACGAGATGGCAAGGGGTACATTCTTTCATGTCAAGGCACTGCCTTAGTGGAAAAAATGTGACAACTAGGCCTTCCCCCACTTAATCTAGCTGTGTGTTCCTGGTCAAGTGACTTAACCTTTCTGAGAATCAGTCATCTTACCTGTAAACTGAGAACATTAATACCAAATATATGAGGAAACATTGTGAAGATCAGACACATGTAGAATTTGTAGCACAGTGCTTGGTACATGGTCCCTGTTAAAAAACCAATAGATCTCGCTCTGCACCCATAGCACAGTGGTTACGGTGCCAGTGACATACACCAAGGGTGGCAGATTTAAACCCGGCCAGACCAGCTAACAACTGCAACAACAAAAAATAGCAAGGCGTTGTCGCAGGCACCTGTAGTCCTAGCTACTTGGGAGGCTGAGGCAAGAGAATTGGCTAAGCCCAAGAGCTGGAGGTTGCTGTGAGCTGTGATGCCACAGCACTCTACTGAGGATCACATAGTGAGACTCTGTCTCAAACAAACAAACAAACAAACAAACAAACGAAAACCCCCCTATATATCTATGTCTCTGTCATCTGTATCTCTGTGTCTATATCTATATCCTTTCCATAGTTGTCATTATAATCTGTGTCCTCATCATGTAAGGCGGGAGCCAAATCATAAAAGACCTCCTTGTGGCGCTAAGGACTTCTGACTTCACCCATTAGGCAATGAAGAACTCTGAAAGTATCTTAAGCAGAGATCAATACAAAAGTATTCCATTTTTCACAGAAAATGACAGCAGTGTAGAGGATAAGTTGGAGGCGGTCAGTCTGGAGGCAGGGAGACTTGTTAGTCAGGCAAGACGAGATGTGAACAATGCTGGGCTGATGGGGTGGTTAGAAGAAAGCATCTCTGAAGGGCATTTAAGGCTTGATATATATCAAGCATCTTGGTGCATAGTGAAGTGAGATAAAGGCAGAAGCCAAGGCTGACTCCCAAGTTTCTCGTCTTTTCAACTAAGTGGATCAGGAACCAGATTCCATCTCATTCTCCATCCCATCATCCAGTTAGTGTGTTTTTGTGTTCATGACCATCAGCTAGCTGCTGTACCTTTGGGTACAGAATCATTTAACAAAGGAGAAAGGAAAAAAGGCAAATGGCAAAAGCAAGGTGCCTGCTGTTTGGCCACTTGTATCAGGAACATAATAGTTTTCCCACCTGTCCCTCCAAGTAGATGGGCATCTGCTTGTAATCACCCAGAAGAATGTCAGAATGTATACAGAGGGTCCTGGGAAATTGTTCACTTATTTCTTTATTTACCAGACTCATGGATGCTCTGCAAAGAAGCCAGAGTTTTGTTAATAAGGAAAAAGGGAAAATTAATTTTGAGGAAGCAATGCAGTGCATGTGCTATAATTATTGAACACTTTCCTATCTCAAAACCCTTTCTTCTCTGCCTTTACTAATACCATTCTATCCTGATTTTCTTCTTACCTCCCTGGTCACTCATTTGTAGGCTCCTTTGTAGACTCTTCTATATTTTATTTATTTTTAACAAACAGATACAGATGTTCTGCCAGTTCTGTTCTTGTTATTCCCCTTTTCCAATTTCTCTTTGATTCCTTCTCCTTCTGTAATATTAGAACTGAGTTCTAAAGAAACAAGGTTGCTGAGCAGAGACCTCCTCTCACTTGTAAGAACATTTAATTCTATTCTGATCTTTACACCATACAGTTCATCTACTTAGGCATTAGATAAGACCCACGCATAAAGCCACAGGAAACTTCAATTACTGTTTAATTATAAGCCTCATTGTCAAAAGAATTCCTTCTTGGAGGTAATTTCAGATGGTCTTTGAACAGCAGGTATGCCTGCCTAAATCAGCAGCAATAGTGGGTGGGGACTGGAGACATTACTCAGGGTCCCAAAACTCAGAGACAGATAAGACATTCTTAGTATTTAATTTCTTGCCTGTGTAGACTGATTGCACTAGTATTTCAAAACTTTAAGCAGTTCTTGAAACGCCATAAGCATATACAGCAATGTACTAAGGCTTTTCATTACAAGAGCAAGGAAATTCAGACTGAAGTGAGGCCTTGGCATGTGAGCATTTCTGAAAGAAACATAGAAACCTTTCTGAAATTATCACAGTATTCTAGCATTTGAAGATAACTTGTAGAATATCTACTCCAACTCCTCTATTTTACAGATGAAATCCAGAAAGGTTTCATTGTTCAGTATTACTTGAATGTTTATTATGTGCTAGCACTGTGCTAGGTGCTGGAGGTATTAAGTCACACAAGACAGGGTCTGCTTTTATAGAACTCAGGCTCACAAAGCAAGGTATTAGTGAGGATAGGGTAGATTATGCAGTGGCAAACAAAGGACCTCCAGATCTCAAAGGCTATCCACTCACACCACAGGCTTCTAATAGGCCAGGTGCAGCCCTGCTTCATGTTGTCCTCACTCTGGGATTTAGGTGGACAGAGCAGCCTTCATTGGGACATGGCCAGTCTTGTAGAAAAAGGACAAAAGATCAGGGAAAACCACATGCTGGCTGGTGAAGCGTATTCCCCAGACTTTGTCATCATCCCATCTCTCAGGTTCCCCCTTCCTTTACTTCATGTTACTTTTTTATCCAGCTCAGCTATCCTACCGTAACAGGAAACTAGAATCTTTGGAACCTCTGGAATTTTTGAAGGATAAAGATGGGAATTTTTGTCTAATACTATAAAAATTTTATAGTAATTACCTCTGAGACTGATAGATGTTTCACATTCTGTTGAAGAGAGCATCTAGGATGGAACAATTGCTGGTGGGGGCTCTTGGTGTGACAGCAGGAGCAGATGTGTCCAGAAATATGGTAATTGTGATGGCCAATAAAGCCTGGGCTTGTTTTAAGCCTGTTCCTTCTCTGGAATTTTTCTCATGTTTGGCTGCCCTCCTCTAGCCTTGTTGTCTCTTCTGGCTTTGGATTTTGAATTCTGGAGCCTGAAAACCCTTGGGGTACTGTCTATTTTCTCTCTATGTAAAGAATGCTCTTTTGGTTATAGTAACAGAGACTCTTTGGAGTTAGCCTGAGTAAAAAAAAAAAAAGAGGACTATTTTCTGGGATTTTTCAGGGAGCTCAAGGGCAAGGATGCAAGGATGCAGCTGAACCTCTAGAAAGAGATGAAATTAGACACTCAAATACTACCAAGTCTCAAAATAGTACCAGGGCTCAAATACTATCAGGACTCAAATACTTCCAGGCTCAAATACTACCAGGACTCAAATACTACCAGGGCTCAAATACTACTACCAGAGATGCCTCTCTGATGCTCATTTCTCTTCTTTCATTACTCTTACCTTTCTTTCTACAGATTAATTTCCTCCTTTTATCTAGTATCCATGTGAAAAAGCATGGTTCTAAAAGGTCCAGTGTGTACCTGTTACCAGCCTAGTCACTACCTGTAGACAAAGTAATCTCTTACTCTTAAAGCCCCAGGGAAATAATTCTTTGGATCATTGTGGACGGCTCCCCATTCATAGTCCATCTAGCTGTTAGGTGACATGGTTGCCAGAAACTCCCTTGCTATAATCCTAAGGATGGGAGAGGAGTAGCACCCAGAGGAAGAGTGGGGTGACTTTTCTGGTGGCTGAGTTATCAACCTAAGAAATACCTGGTATATTTTCTACCATCTAACATCACTCTAGAGTCTAAACTTCTTGAGAATAGAATCTGTATCTCTGAATTTCAAATAGGACTCAGTGGCATATCTAGCATAACAAAACAAAGTATAAGCATAATATGCTCTACTAAAGGATATTATCAATAAGAAATGTACATGGCCAAAGTCTAGGAAACTAGAAAGCTTTATTGAGATATATTAATGAAAAATTAAATCAATGGCATTTTATCAATGAAAAGACTGACAGTGGCAAGATTTCAACTCTTCTCCAGTTACTGTATAGGTTTAACACAATTCCAATTAAGATCTTTTTTTTTTTAATTGAATGGTAACTGTGTACATTAATACACTTCTGGGGTACAGTGTGGTGTTTTCACATACAATCTGAAACACTTCCATCAAACTGGTTAACATAGCCTTCATGTCATTTTCTTAGTTATTGTGCCAAAACGTTCATATTCTACTCTTAGAAAGATTCACTTGTACCCTTGTAAGATAAACCACAGAGGTGATCCCTCCACTCCCCCTCCCTCTACCCATTCCCCCCTCCCCTCTCCCTCCCCCCTCCCCATATTCTTAGACTGTTATTAGGTTATAGCTTTCATATAAAAGGTTTAAAGTAATTTCATAATAGGGATGTGTACATTGGATACTTTTTCTTCCATTACTGTGATACTTTGCTAAGAAGAACATTTTCTAGCTCCATCCATGTGAACATGAAGGACGTAAAGTCTCCATCTTTCTTTATGGCTGCATAGTATTCCATGGTGTACATATGCCACAGTTTGTTGATCCATTCGTGGATGGAT
>CAUYTI010095257.1:0-23501 GCA_963575145.1 Galago senegalensis
CCAGCTACTTGGGAGGCGGAGGCAAGAGACTCGCTTGAGCCCAGGAGTTGGAGGTTGCTGTGAGCTGTAATGCCACGGCACTCTACCCAGGGGGACAGCTTGAGGCTCTGTCTCAAAAAAAAAAAAAAAAAAAAAAGAACATTATGCTCGGAGAGAGAAACCAGCCACAGAAGATGGCAGGCTTCCATCATATGAAGTGTCCTCAACAGGCAAGGTCCCAGGAATAGACAGTAGACTAGGACTGGAAGGAGGGGATTAAAGGGTATGGGTTTCCTTTTGGGCTGATAAAATGTTCTGGAATCTGACAGTAGTGATGCTTTCACAACCACATCAATACACTAACAGCCACTGAATTTTACATTTAAAGGGTGATAATTATGCTGGATGAATTATAAAAACAATTTAAAGCATAAACAGACATAGTAAGTCTTTCAAAGAAGCATGAAAAACCTGGAAAACAAATAGAGGAAGGAGTTAGGAGAAAAATGACACAAAACAGTAGAAATTATTTATTATTAAACCAGACAACTAGTGACAAGTATATGCAGGATTTACCATAATATAACAAAAACAGGAGGATGCTCTTACAATAGGGAGTGACCATTTTTACTAAGAAGGTTTGTTACCCAGTCCTCATTAGAGGATTAGAACTTTTACCACGTAAAATATAGTAAATGCAAATTCACTGGGGCACTTGCAGTACAGTCCTACACCGAGGCAAGAGCAGAGACCAAGGAGATGCAAGTTGCCCTTCGGCCTTCTTATTCTGTGTGGTAAACACCACCCCTCGTACTCCTCATGCCCACAGATACAAATAATATGTTTAATCCCCCAAAAGAAAGTTCTTTAAAGAATTTCTCACTTGGTTTCTCTGGTGATCTAAACTGAATGTACAGGTTTAGCAGGGTCAGCCTGAGTGGCCGAAGAAAACAGACTTGTTTTCTGAGAATAACATTTCCTTTTCTTTCAAAAACAAACAGAAAAAAAAGATGTGAAGAACAGACTTCATATTAGTGGGAAAACAAAACTTTTTTTTTTTTTTTTTTGACAGAGCCTCAAGCTGTAATCCTGGATAGAATGCCGTGGCATCACAGCTCACAGTAACCTCCAACTCCTGGGCTTAAGCGATTCTCTTGCCTCAGCCTCCCAAGTACCTGGGACTACAGGCGCCCACCACAACACCCAGCTATTATTTGGTTGTAGTTGTCATTATTATTTGGCAGGCCTGGGCTGGATTCAAACATACCAGCTCTGGTGTATGTGGCTGGTTCCCTAGTCGCTGGGCTACAGGCAAAGAGCCAAAACTATTTTTAAGATCCACTGACTCCTGATGATACAGAAAACCCCAAGGAGAAAGACTGTAGTTCAGGCTATTCCCACAGACTTTCTCAACTTCTTGTACATTCCTATGAATGTACCTGCATTTGTACCTATTTGTTTCTTCCCTCCTGTCGGGAGGGCAACATCTTCCCCCAACCCATCAAAGCTGAGTCCTAGCACTTCTCCTTCGCAGCTCAGGCCAACATCAGCGCCTCCTGGGTTGTGCGAAAGAACTCTGATGTGGTATCTCGGAGTTTTGCCATCCCCAACCTCTCCTTTGCAAAGCAGCCACTTGAGTCTTAGGAAGAGCAGATGTGACAGGGCACTTCCTCTCAGGCCTTCTCAGCAGACCTTCAGATACCACCCACGCTTGCTGGGCATTCAGTATTGCTGCGTGGCCGGGCAACCTCCCCAGACTCATCTCCCCCAGTCCACACCCCTGCAGTGGTGGGGAACACAAAGCCTCTGCCCCAGCCAGGAATGCTTCTGCCCTTTCACACACAGCAGTCCCTCTGGCCATCTCCTCCCACCGTAGTTTCACCCAGCTACCCTGCCACCCTTCACACTCTGGCCCAGAGGCCACCTGGTCCCTGACCACCGTCCTCTCCCACTTGGCACCACCCTAGCACCTGTGCTTTCTCCCTAAGGGGCATACCCAGCACCATGCCTGGTACACAGTGGGAGGTTCAGGAAATCCACTCCCTCCTTGCTATTACATAGGATCCTTCTGACAAATTCACTTATGTCACTCAAGTAAGGGATTATGATGAGAAGATGGCCAGGAAAATGTCCACTTTTCCTCAAAAAGATGAGTTGTAAACAGATTAAAATCCTGACAAATTGATATTTGTTGCAGCTGAGTAACAGGTACAGGAAAGCTCAATATGCTATTCTCACTACTTTTGCATATGTCAGAAATTTTCCATAATAACAATTTTTTTAAAAATCCTGACTACAGGCTCGGCACCTGTAGCACAGTGGCTATGAACCTGGCTGGGCCAGCCAAACAATAATGACAACTGCAACAACAACAAAAAAAAGTGGGTTCTGGGTTCCCACACCATAAAAAGAAAACGCAGCTAAGTAGCTCAAGCAGCTCAGGTGTCAGCCACATACACCAGAGCTGGCGGGTTCGAATCCAGCCCAGGCCTACCAAACAATGACAAACTACATCCAAAAAATAGCCAGGTGTTGTGGCAAGCGCCTGTAGTCCCAGCTACTGGGGAGGCTGAAGCAAGAGAATCACTTAAGCCCAAGAGTTTGATGTTGCTGTGAACTGTGACACCATGGCACCCTACCAAGGGCAACACAGTGAGACTGTATCTCAAAAAAAAAAAAAAAAAAATGCTGGCTACAGATACAGGTTAGCAGTCTCAGGTAAATTTCTGGCCAAAAAGTATTCCAACACATGTGGACAAAGAAGAAGGACCGTAGGATCATACCCTGAATTTTGTTGTCAAAAAACACATATGTGGTTTGGTCATCTTGAATTTTCTTCCATTCAATCCTAGGGTCATTTGTCTGCGAATCCGTAATGATACAAGACAGTTCCACACCTACCGAGCAAAGGAGAAAAAGAACTCTCAGTGACCATGGAATGCTTCTAGGTTCACTTATATACCCAGACCTTGCAAGCTTGCTCTAGTTTCAGAACACCTTCCATGCAGGTTAAAGCCTAGCCACCTCCGAGTTCCAAGACTCTGAGAAAAGATGAGTTTTCACCAAAAAACAAACAATAGCAAAGATTTTACTACATACAATACTCCCTCCAGTAAATACTCTGCTTGTACATAAAAAGTGTCTTTGTTGCGTAATCACAACACCAGGGAAGAATCAGATGTCAGCATGGAGTTGTGGGCTGGCCTGCCGGTGAGGCACCTGGTGCACTGCTCAGTAAGCAGCAGCCGGGAGCATCTCCTGGGCACAACCAGAAACATGTCCTGAGCTGGCAGCAAGACCACCAAATGTCCACTAGGTGGTGCACACTGCCCTCTTCGTGTCTCCCTCCTACTTACTTTGAAATTCCTGTACTACTGGGTTTCGGTTGCTAGACTTGAGATTCACCGCCTCTATCAAGCAGCCTGAAGGAAAGAAAAAAAGTAAAATCAGAGACAATGCATCTCTAAAACAGCAGACAAACCTTGGACTGAGGTCAGGTGTTTCCCTTCTAAGTAGGTTACATACAGTCACTAACCACAGCGGATGGAAGTGGTTACAATAAAGTCTCTGAGTACAGCAAGTTGACTACTTTCTCTCCTCAATTTGACCTTCACTGGAAGGAACAAAGAAAAAGAAAGAGTTCTGAGAATTCATTCTCCTTCTCAGTTTCAGAACTACCCTTCTAGAGCTTTAAAGCTTTTTCTCAAAGCATCTCCTTTCTTAGTCCTCATTAACCCTTGACACCCCTCCCCAGACCCTCATGGCTGCCTTCTGCCATTCCTCCTTCCTGCCGCCACTCTCCCAAGGCTGCCAATCCTGCCAAGGTGCCACTTGGCCACACACTCCCCTTCAAGGACAACATCACACTCTCTGGGCATGGTTATCAGTAGTAAAGAGTCCATCCACCTCGCTGTATTAGCATCTAACCCAGTGGTTCCAGTCCATGAAGAGTTCTCACTAGTCTTCGGCGAAGTGAGAAAAGTAGTAATAACCAATGATTTTCATGAAGCTAAAATCTTATCTTTTATCTTATTGGTGAAATCAAGATATGCTACTTATATGGCATCCCTTTCCAACCAATTATCTGAATCCCCCATGTGTTTTGGCAAAAATTAGGAACCAGTTTATCGTGGTCTTAAAATTTCTCAACTAATGCTTTTGGAAGGAAAATCAAATAGCTCCATTGACTTGCATACAAAATGTCATTCTTGGCTCGGCACCTGTGGCTCAAGTGGCTAAAGTACCAGCCACATACACCTGAGCTGGTGGGTTCAAATCCAGCCCAGGCCCGCCAGAAACAATGATGGCTGCAACCAAAAAACCGGGCACTGTGGCCGGCGCCTGTAGTCCCAGCTACGTGGGAGGCTGAGGTGGGAGACTCGCTTGAGCCTAGGAGTTGGAGGTTGCTGTGAGCTGTGATGCCACAGCACTCTGCCCAGGGCAACAGCTTGAGGCTCTGTCTCCAAAAAAAAAAAATCATTCTTAAGCTACCTGGCCTGTAATATGCTACCGCCAAAGAAAGCAGGACACCCTATGAGGGAGGGTCTCTGAGTCTTGCTTACTGTAGCACCTAAGGACTCAGTGCTCCGGGCAGCTGCCCAACCCCTTGCACAACAGGGAGCCTACTGGCCACAGCAATCTGTCCTCCTTTCTTTATTTGATAGTCTTATCTACACGTATCCATGCTAAGGACACACTTTGATTCTTTCTTTCTAAATAGTCACTGATTCTAGCAAAAGCCTTAGGGAATCTAATAAAAAGGGGTAGAAAACAGATGTACCATATACCCAAACTGCTTTTTTTTTTTTTAAGAAACAGAGTCTCATTTTGTTGCCCTCAGTAGAGTACTGTAGCGTCACAGCTCACAGCAACCTCCAGCTCCTGGGCTTCGGCGATTCTCTCATCTCAGCCTCCTGAGGAGCTGGGACTAGAGGCACCCGCCACAATGCCCGGCTGTTTTTTTGTTGCAGTTTGGCTGGGGCCAGGTTGGAACCCGCCACCCTCAGTATATGGGGCCGGCACCCTGTTCACTGAGCCACAGGCAATGCCCCGAACTGCTTAATTTTTAAAACACTTGCTTCTATAAAAGGCTGTGGAACCAGGACAAGCAAAGATGATTTTACTTTGTTTCAGGTAACAATGAGATATTCCTTGCAGAGGCCAGAAATACACCCCATGCACGTGCAGCACTTTCTGTCTCACTTTCAAACTGAAAGCTCCCAGTGACCCATTAATAAAGAATTAACAGGCCAGGCTGGGTGGCTCAGGCCTTTGGGAGGCCAGGAGTTTAAGACTAGTGTGAGCAACATAGCAAAACCCAGTCTCTACAAAAAACAGAAAAAAAAAATTAGCCAGGCATGGTGGCATGTGCCTGTGGTCCAGGGGCTAAGGTGGGAGGATCACCTGAGCCCATGAGTTAGAGGCTACAGTGAGCTGTGAATAGCACTCTAGCCTGGACAACAGCATGAGAGTCTGCCTCAAAAAAACAATGCTAGTACACAAATGTCTAGTATACTCTTCTAAGTTAAAAACAAGTAAATAAAACAGCTAAAAAGAAAGCTTTTCTGTGATGAACTGGTGTAACCACTCTGGAAAAGTTGTCAGTTTCTTTTAAAAAAGTAAACATGCAATTCCCATATGACCCAGTGATTGTACACTTGGGCATCTATCCCATAAAAAAGGAAAATCAGATTCACACAAAAACCTGTACACAATACTCACAGCAAACTAGAACACTGCACGCTCTTCTCACTTCCATTCTTACTTCTTGCTCAGAATTACATCTAAGAAGTCGTACATAATTATTCTTTCTCTTATACAGGCAAGAGGAAGAATCATCAAGTCTCAATCTTTTAGTGACCCTGTGTCCTTGGGCCATGACCTTCACCAGTGCTTCTCAGCCTCCACCTTTTAGGTGGGACAGATGGCTAGAGAGGACTGGTGTTGGGTATTCCTCTCCCTCAGGTCAGTATCAGGCTCTGAAAAAATCCCAGTAAATTAAGCACTGGCTATAAAACTCTCCTTCCCCTGCCAGAAGCATGAGGGCACTTTGTTTCACCATCATCATGAAGGCCTAGTAGAGCTCCTGAAGGCCAAACTCAGAAGAGTCTGGTGGAGGTGGGGGGCTCTCCTAAGACTGGGCCTCCAAGACTGTTTAACTCTCAGACTTATGAGGCCTCCAGTGATGTATCATTACAGGTTAGGTCCTGCTCTGGTGCTGTCACTGCAGAGGTTTATGTGCTGGTACACTGGGATTCTCTGTATCTGCCTGTGTCTCTCTCCAATTCAGGAGCAATATCTGACCTATGACCTCGATTCTCTAACATATTAAGAAGATAATTTTCAAGTTGTTCTGCTTTTTACTCAACAAGAAACAAGAAGGCCTGGAGGGGTGGCTCACACCTGTAATCCTACTACTCTGGGAAGTGAAGGCAGGCGGATTGCTTGAGCTCAAGAGTTTAAGACCAGTCTGAACAAGAGCAACACCCTATCTCTAAAAAATAGCCTGGCATTGTGGTAGGCACCTGTTGTCCCAGCTACTCAGGAGGCTGAGGCAAGAGGATTGCTTGAGCCCAAGAGTTTGAGGTGGCTGTGAACTAGGATGCCATGACACTCTACCATAAGTACCAAAGTGAGACTGTCTCAGAAAAAAATAAACAACAACAACTAGTAAAACAACATTAAGATGAAATGAGGACTATTTATTTGTTTTGGGTTTTTTTGAGATCGTCTCACTTTGTCCTCCTTGGTAGAGTGCTGTTGTGTCACAGCTCACAGCAAACTCCAACTATTGGGCTCAAACAATCCTCTTGCCTCAGTCCCCCCAATAGCTGGGACTACAGGCTCACGCCATGACACTAGGCTATTTTTAGAGACAGGGTGTTGCTCTTGCTCAGGCTGGTCATACTTCTGAACTCAAGAGGGCTAGGATTACAGGTGTGGGCCACCGCACCCAGCCTCAGAAGTGAGGACTATTAAATTCCTTGCTTGCCAGACTGAGCATCAGAAATTCTGTGTCGTTTTTGCATTCTGCAGAACTTTACTGAGCTTACTTATTTGTTCTAATATATTTTTTTCATGGTTTCTACACATAAGATCACACCATTTGCAAACAGATAATTTTACTTCTTCCTTTCCAACTTTGATCTCTTTTTTTTGTTCCTTTCTCTTGCCAAATTGCTCTGGCTAGAAATTCTAATACTGTGGTGCATGAAAGTGGTATAAGTAGGTACCTCTGTCTTGTTCCTGACTGTAGGGGAAAAATTTCCGTCTTTCACTACTGAGTATGAAGTCAGCGGTAGGTTCTTCATAGATACCCTTTATCTTGTTCAGGAAGTTCTTTCCATTCTTATTTTACTGAATATGTTTTACCACAAAAGGATGTTACAAGCATTTGGTCAAATGCTTTTTCTCCATTAAACGGGATGATTTGTGGTTTTGTCTCTCTTCATTATTATAAGGCATAATTGGTTTTCATGTGTTTCAGAAATAAATCCCACATGTCATGGTATTTAACCCATTTTTATTTAAAGTAATTACTGATAAAGACTTACTTCAGTCATTTTGCCATTTGTATTTGTTTCAGTATGTCTTACATAGTTTTATTAGTACTTCACTCCTTCCAGTAATGTGTTTAGTTGATGTTTTGGGATCTTGATCCCCTTCTCATTGTTTTTAATGCATGCACACTCTGGAAATTTGTTTGTGATTACTTAGAAGTACAGTTATAAAGCAACATTGTCTTAGTAGTAATTCATATAATTATCTTTACTGGAGATCTTAACATCTTCATACAGCTTCAAATTACTGTCTAGCATTCATTTCAATCTGAGGGTATCCCTTTCAAATCTCCTTTAGAGGGCGAGTGGTAATGAATTCCCCCAGCTTTTGTTAAGCTGGCAATGTCTTAGTTTCTGCTTAGTATCACGACAGTTTTGCTGGATATAAATTCTTGGCTTATACATGTACATGTTCTTTTCTTTCAACACTAAATATATCATCTCTCCTCCCTCTAGCCTCCAATGGCTGTTGAGAAATCAGTTTATAGGCTCAATGCCCATAGCGCAGTGGTTAGGGTGCCAGCCACATGCACCAGAGGTGGTGGGTTTGAACCCAGGCTGGGCCTGCTAAACAAACAAACAAAAAAAATAGCCGGGCATTGTGGCAGGCACCTTTAGTCCCGGCTACTAGGGAGGCTGATGCAAAAGAATCACTTGAGCCCAAGAGTTTTAGGTTGCTGTGAGCTGTGATGCCACAGCACTCTACCAAGGGTGACATAAGACTCTGTCTCAAAAAAAAAAAAAAAAGAAAAGAAAAGAAAAGAAAAAGAAATAATCGCTAAGAGTCTTCTTGAGGTCCCATGTATCTGCCAAATCATTTCTCTCTTTGTGGTCTCAAGATTTTCTTTCTCTTTGGACAGTTTGATTACATATCTCACTGTGAATCTCTCTGGGCTTTTCCTACTTGGAGTCCACTGAGAATCATGACTTTATAGATTCATGCCCTTTGTCAAATTGGGGAAATGTATTCCTCTTTATATTTCTTAAACAATCTTTCTGTTCATTCACCTCTCTTCTCTCCTTCTCGAAGTCCCACAGCGCATGTGATGGTCAGCTTGACAGTGTGCCAGTTCTTTTTTCTTTCTGCTCCTCAGACTCAACAATTTTAATTGTATTTTCTTCTACTTTGCTTATTCTTTCTTCTTATTTGCAAAAATCTGCTGTTGGGCCGGGTCTGATGGCTCATGCCTACCATCTTAACACTCTGGGAGGCTGAAGAAAGAGGACTGTTTGAGCTCAAATATTCAAGACCAGCCTGAACAAGAAGCAAGGCCCTATCTCTACTAAAGACAGAAAAATTAGCTAAGTGTGGTGGTACACACCTGTAGTCCCAGCCACTCAGGAGGACACTTAAGCCCTGGAGTATGAGGTTGCTGTGAGCTAGAGAATTTCTGTCTGGTTCATCTCTATAATTTCTTTTTGTTTTCCTTTTTCTTTTTTTTTTTTTTTTGAGACGGGGTTCTCGCTCTGTAGCCCTGAGTAGAGAGCCATGGCATCATATCTCATAGCAACCTCAAACTCTTGCCTCAGTCTCCCAAGTAATTGGAAATACAGGCATGCACCCCTACGCCTGGTAGTTTTTCTATTTTTAGTAGAGATAGGATCTCACTCTTGATCAGGCTGGTCTCAAACTTGTCAACTCAACCAATACACCCACCTTGGCCTCCCAGAGTGCTCGGATTACAGGTGAGTCACCACCCTGGCCTATGTCTTTAATAGTCTGATTTTGTTTAGAGATTGCTTTTCTGATTTCTTTTAGCTCCTTGTCCGTGTTTTCCCCTTAGGTCTTTGGACATATTTTAAATAATATCATTTAAAGGCTTTGGCTAGTAAGTCCAATGTCTATGCTGTTTCTCAGATAGTTTCGGTCAATCCATTTATTTCCTTTAAATGAGCCATGTTTTCCTGTTTCTTTGTACACTTTGTGATTGTTGTTGTTGTTGAAAATCTCACATTCATTATTATAATAGCATAACTCCAGAAATCATATTCTCCCCTTTCCCCAGGCTATGCTGTATCTGGTTTTTATTTTTTTTTTGAGAAAGAGTCTCACATGTCACCCTCGGTAGAGTGCTGTGGTGTCACAGCTCACAGCAACCTTGAGCAATTCTTTTGGCTCAGCCTCCCAAGTAGCTGGGACAACAGATGCCTGCCATAATGCCCAGCTATTTTTTTTGTTGCAGTTGTCGTTGTTCAGCAGGCCGGGGCCTGGTTCAAACCCACCTGCCTCAGTGTATGTGGCCAGCACCCTAACTACTGAGCTATGGGCACTGAGCCTGTATCTGTTTTTTAAACTTATTGTTTAAGGCTACAGCAGTCCATTTGTCTAAGACTATAAAACTTGCTTTTGCAAAGACTAGTCCTTTTCAAGTATGATCACTTGGGTTCCTTAACCTTGGGTTCAGCTAAGATTTTAACAGAAATTGTCTGAAATGGCAAGAGTTGAAATAAACATCAAAACAGCCGCCCAAAAGAGAATATAGCTAACTCTCTGTCTTTTCAGACTGGCTCTTGTGCTGAGGTACTCCCTACACCCCTTAGAGTTAAGATCACTCTATGTCTGGGGATCAGCCCAAGATGGAATCCTAACATCTTCTCAGGACTTTGCTGAGCATGTGTCTCGCCTGGACATGGCCATGGCTTTCCATATTCCCTCATATATGTGGCTGCTTTTGAGTGTCCTAATTTCCTAAAGAATCTCACCCAGTTTCTCCTCTGGGCATCAAATGACCTATTATATACCTCCAGCCAGAAGCTCTTCAGGCCTCTGTGAGTTTGTAGCCACCTTGCAGCCTTCCAAGCAGTGCCACCTGCTTTTCCTACCTGCTTTCCTGGTTACAGAAGACAGACGAACACTTTGCATTAATTAGTCTTTCAGGTCCCCTGGAAACGTTAGAACAGAAGTACATAACCATTTAGAACTAAGATCTTCTCTGCTCCTTCTGGTTTGAGGAGAACACTGGGAAATGGCTATTGCCTACTCTGTGCCATGCTACAGAGAGGACAGGGCAAAGTGTATAAAAACATCACAAACTGTTCCTGCTGGTTTAAAGATAACTTTCTTGGCTGGACATTCATTTGGTTGCTATAACTGCTGACTGATTTCAGAGCTCCTACAAAGTTGGTTCTGATAGCTGCTGGGTATTTTTTCAATGTTTCTGCTGGGGAACAAGAGCCCAGAACTTCCTAGTCCACCACTAGACTAAGATTACTATAATCTTATTAGCAACATTGTTACTTTTTTTTTTTTTTTTGAGACTGTGTCCCCCTGGGTAGAGGGCTGGGGTGTCATAGCTCATAGCAACCTCAAACTCTTAGGCTCAGGTGCCTGTAGCTCAGTGGTTAGGGTGTCGGCCACATGTTGTGGGGCTGGTGGGTTCAAACCTGGCCTGGGCCTGGGCCTGCTAAACAAAACAAAACAAAAAAATAGCCAGGTGTTGTGGCGGGTACTTATAGTCCCAGCTACTAGGGAGGCTGAGGCAAGAGAACTGCTTGAGCTCAAGAGTTTGAGGTTGCTGTGAGTTATGACGCCACAGCACTCTACTGAGAGTGACAAAGTAAGACTCTCTTAATTAAAAAAAAAAAACTCTGAGGCTCAAGAGATCCTCATGCCTCAGCCTCCCAAGTACCTGGGACTCCAGGTGCCCACCACCAACACCCAGCTAGTTTTTTTCTATTTTTTGTACAGACAGGGTCTAGGTCTTTCTCAGGCTGGTCTCAAACTCTTGAACTCAGGCAATCTACCCGCCTTGGCCTCCCAAAATGCTGGGATTACAGGTATGAGCCACCATGCCTGGCATGCATTGTTACTATTTTTAAAGTTTTTATTTTAGCCATTCTTTTCATCTTTGTAGCCCTGATTCCCAACCATAATACCTGAAATCTAAGAAGTTTCTAGAAAACGTACTGATTGTAAATGAAGAAGAGAGCCACAAATAGATAGTTTTAATTAAACATGATAAGCGTTGTGATAGAAACCCACCCGGAGTGTATGACAAGGCTGGCTGGAGAGCCAGGACTCCAAAAATGGTGGACTCATCTGACTCAGGGTCTTTGTGCTTGCGTGTTTCTTTGACAATGGAGCTCTCACTCTCACTGGAAACTGGTAAACTGGCATTCTTGGCTTCATGGTTTCCCAGGATTTAATCAACTCAGGTAGAACTGATGAGAAGTGTTCCAATCCAGAAAACTAGATGACCCAATCCAGAACTCTTTTGTATGCCAAAGCTATGAACTAATATCAAAAAATTAGGGCCCTGTTTTTAATACTTAGTGACTTTTAATGTGATTTTGTACCCCTAAATTTTCCCAACTATAAAATATTAAAAAATGTTTACCCTTCTGGGCAGTGCCTGTGGCTCAAAGGAGTAGGGTGCCGGCCCCATGTGCCAGAGGTGATGGGTTAAAACCCAGCCCTGGCCAAAAACTGCAAAAAAAAAAAAAAAAAGTTTACCCTTTTTCACCAATAATTGAAAATAAATTAAACATTTTAGAAGAGGGAACATTTATTACCATTATGATTATATTTATTATCTAAGGACCAAGACCTTCTAGAGGTCCAAAGAGCAGCAAGTTTCAAATGTAAAGGATTTAAATCTGAAGACAGAAAACATATTAACTCTAAATACTGGAGTGGAATGATACAAATGAGGCCCTCTGGAAAATTCCACATGATTTCTAAAGCCAGTAAAGGAGAGGCAGGCTAAACAACAAAAAGAAGGAGGGGGAAGGGAAGAACTGAAAAAGAGGCGGTCATGGACTGTGCCCCCCTCCCAAACTCATATGTCGACGCCCTAACTTCCAATGTGGCTACAGAGAGAGCACTGAAATAGATAATTAAGGTTAAACAAAGTCCTTAGAGTAGAGCCCTAATCCAACATGATTAGTGTCCTTACAAAAAGACACCAAGGAATGTGCTCCCACAGATGAAAGACCATGTGCAGGAGGACACAGTGAGCGGCAGCCACCTACAGGACAAGGGACATTTCAAGAGAAATAAACCCTGCTGGCAGCTTGATCTTGGACTTCCCAGTCCCCAGACTGTAGGAAAATAAATTTCTGTTATTTAAGCTTCACATTTATGGTATTTTGTCTTACCATTCCTAGCAAACTATTACAGAGGGGATTGAAAGAACAAGAAACACAAGGAAAATAAATGAAAATATAAAAAATGTTTAGTTTATGCCAATCCAGAAATCTAAATGTCTGAGTATCAAAACATTCTTGAATTCACAACTGACAAAGGCTGTTGGTCTTTTTGTTCAATGACATTAACCTCAGCTGGAGGAAGAAAGGAGTCTGCCAGATGCAGCCTCGAGGGCCCACTCCCAGGAGGGCTATCTCTGCAGGTGAACAGAGATGGCAGAGGACTTCTAAAGCCAAATGGAAGGGCCTTCCGGCTACGTTAAGGAAAAGACTGGACCTCAGGCTACTATGTTCTCAAGCTGATAATAATATACCAGATCAATGTCAGGCCAATGCTAAAACCCAGGTGAGAAACTTTCACTTTTTTTTTTAGACAGCCTCAAGCTGTCACCCTGGGTAGAGTGCCGTGGCATCACCACAGCTCACAGCAACCTCCAACTCCTGAGCTCAAGCGATTCTCCGGCCTCCACCTCCCAAGTAGCTGGGACTACAGGCACCTGCCACAATGCCCGGTTATTTTTTGGTTGCAGCTGTCATTGTTGTTTGGTGGGCCAGGCTGGATTTGAAACCGCCAGCTCAGGTGTATGTGGCTGGTGCCTTAGCCACTTGAGCCACAGGCACTGAGGCGAGAAACTTTTTCTTTTTCTTTTTTGACTGTCAGCCAAAAGACTCTGATTTTTACCAACAATAAAAACCACTGTTTGATTCACTGTGGGAGTGAATATGTACTTTCTGCCTAGAGGCACCTGGTTCTCAGTAAGAGAGATACGTCATTTCAGACATCCAGTGCAGAGAAGAATTAGAAAGAACTGACAATGCACAGGCAATGACGGAAAGGCCAGCTGAATCATGACTAGCCGCACTTACTCGTTTTTCTCTTCTACGCCTTTCCCTTTATTTTTTTCTTGAGACAGTCTTACTCTGTTGCCTAAGCTGGAGTGCCATGGTGTCAGCCTAGCTCACAGCAACCTCAAACTCCTGGGTTCAAGCAGTCCTCTTGCCTCAGCCTCCTGAGTAGCTGGGACAATAGGCATGGGCCACAATGCCCGGCTAATTTTTCTATTTTTAGTAGAGACAGGGTCTCACACTGGCTCAGGCTGGATTTGAACTCCTGAGCTCAAATGATCCTCCCAGAGTGCCAGGATTACAGGCGTGAGCCACCACTTGCCTAGCCTGTCTTAATGTTATTCTAGAAGCATCAGCTGTCACTCTATTCTCCATTGGACCTACTTGTTTGAAATATACTATTAAATTAATTGTGTACAGGCAGTCCCCCAGTTACAAACACCCACTTACATAGAACTTACACTTATGAACAGGATATTACAGTAAATCCCTGAGTTAATAAATCCAACTGATACATCACTTGCCCTTAGTAACAGAGACTATTACAGGTGATAGGTAAATGCATCTGTTCCAACTTACATACAAATTCAATTTAAGAACAAACCTGTAGGCTCGGTGCCTGTGGCTCAAGTGGCTAAGGCACCAGCCAGATACACCTGAGCTGGTGGGTTTGAATTCAGCCCAGGCTGCCAAACAATGACGTCTGCAACCAAAAAAAAAAATAAAAAAAAATAGCCGGGTATTGTGGTGGGTGCCTATAGTCCCAGCTACTTGGGGGGCAGAGGCAGGATAATTGCTTGAGCCCGCGAGTTGGAGGCTGCTGTGAGCTATGATGCCACGGCACTCAACCCAGGGCAACAGCTTAAGGCTCTGTCTCAAAAAAAAAAAAAAAAAAGAACAAGCCTGCAGAACCTATCTTGTTCATAACCTGGGGACTGCCTTTGTTTCTAGAGGTAGCAAGTTTTAAAATGGCTTATTACAATAGTATTATTTCTCATTCTTGAAACTAGGGCCCTAAGCTATGTTCCAAAGGTAGAGAAGCCAGGTAGTAAGATGATTCCAATACACTCCTTAGGGGCATTCTTCAAAAGAGTCAGGGTAAGTGACATGGTTTCCAATTTACAAATGATGCTGTGGCCAAGTGGCTGCCACTAGTCCACAGCCAGGTGGTGGGAGCAGGTCTTCAAGGTGTGTCCTTAGTCTCCAAATCCTCTTCCCATTACCCTCTTTTTTTCCTGTGACTCTATGATAGAGACTAATTCACATTTTGTTCGTTTTTTTAATGTGTGCATGCCTGCCAAGAAATATGACAAGATATCTAAAAAGTCTGAGAATTCCTCCTCAATAGTTTAACCATTTATTTCCCCAAATCTATGTGATATGAAAAAGGTCCAAAAGCAATGCTAGCCTACCATACATCAGTGCCAGGGCATTTGTGTCACAAGAGAGGAAAAAGGAGAAGGGGGAGAGAGGGAAAGATTGAGAGAAATACTGCAGAGACACTGAAAGAGGGAAACATTACTGGTAAACCTAAGGCCAGAACTAGGTGCTGAACAGCTGGGTACAAGTGGGATTTGGGGAAGAAAAGACAAACCAGGATTCAGAAGGAATATATACAGGACACGTTTACTTCCAAATTTGTATACCATGAATAATGAATGATATCTGGCACCGTTTTCTATGCAGGAAGAACTGACCAAGAAAGTCACTTCCTAGACTCCCTGAATCAGCTCCATCTGCGCACTCCTCAGACCTACCCAGCAAAATCCCCCACCTCTGTGTGCACCCATTTGCCTATACTAATAAAGAGGCTCAGGCAAGATGCACTACTATTGAAAGTAAGCCAGATCTGAAGCCTGCAAAAATGAAACCGTCCCAAAATAAACAGCACAGTCCCTTCCCAGTCAGGACACTTTCCTCTCAGCTCTCAGAAACAGATGAAAAAAATCACGATTATAACCAAATCTTACAGGGCACTGCAGCAGAGGCTCAGCAGAAGACAACACAGAGAGATGGAGCACACTGTGGCCATTCATCTGCATGAGTCACCACCTCTGAACAGCACAGCAAATGCAGGGTAGAGAGCCAGAGGACACTGGGATCAACTTCTAAGTTTTGCTATCATCTGGTTAAAAGTAGCTAGGCTCAAGAATTACAAGCATTCCACCCTTCTGGACACTATCTACAAAGAAAATACATGCTTTCCTGGAAAGACAGGGCCAGCTGGGGAAGGGATGTGATAGGAAAAGATTACAAGCTCCACGGAGTATAAATGTTCACACGTAAGGAGCCAGTCAGCAGTAAGCAGAGAGACAGAGAAAGAAGTTGAGACCTTTAAACTCACCAAGGCATTATTCTGACAGGCAGCAAGTGTGATGGTATGCTGCTTCTCCTTTTGCAAAAGAGAAGAACTAGAGCCACTGGGGTAATTTTTTCCAAATAGGACTGTCAACCAGCTTGCAGGACTGATGCCTAATATAGAAAAAAGAACAAAGCAGACACTGTACTTTCTCCCACCGATATTTCGATAATTAATGAAGCAGGAGGGAGCTGAAGGGTAAGCACACAGTGCTGCCGGGACTTAATGAGCTGGGCACTCTTCTGCATACTGTCTGGCTGTCTCACAGCACATTCCGCACTCTGTCTGAGCATCCTGGGACACCATCGACATAGGTAAGGGTAACTACACTCATTCTCATTTCCCAGACAGGGGATGAGGTCCCAGAGAGGTTAATGGCTACAGTCACAAAGTAAAAACCAGAAGCCAGGAGTCTTGACTCCCAGTCCCTTCTTCCTGCTTTATCTTTCTTGTAAGAAGAAACATTAGAATCTACCCAGAACTAACAGAGATGATAACAAATAGATGTGAAGAAGATCTGAAACTAAATGGAAAACATGAGTCAGATCCTGAACCCTAAACTGAGTCCCATTGTTTGAGTGAAACCCTTTCTTAAAGGAGTCTGCAGGGGAAGTCGCCTGAAAAAAAGCCTC
Source organism: Galago senegalensis (assembly GCA_963575145.1). Taxonomy (NCBI): domain Eukaryota; kingdom Metazoa; phylum Chordata; class Mammalia; order Primates; family Galagidae; genus Galago; species Galago senegalensis. The sequence continues at coordinate 16,521 of CAUYTI010095257.1, forward strand.
TGACATGACTTGCAGCTGGCACTGTCCTCTTCAACACAGCCATCTCTTCCTTTCAGGGAAGACGTGGAACTGAGTTAAGGGAGAGTTAAGGTAGAGCGGAGGAAGCTGGCAGATGGGACTGATAAGGCAGAGAGGAAACGCTGACTGCCTGACGTCCACAATGACCTTCCTAGTTCACATGGCGCCTCAGATACTTCTCTGGACTACTGTGTTCTGTTTCCCTTCCCTTTCCTAATCTGGAACAATTTTAGCAGCTGTGGTCAACAACTGCAGTTTCTTATATCAGTTTTAAGAGACCTTCCGGAAATTCTGGCAGAGTCCAGGGATCTAATGCCAGACAACTGACGATAACACTTTACTTGTTTAAAATGCCATTGCCCAACCCATCTCCTTACCCCAGGTGAGCATGCACCCCAGATTCTAATTCAACAGGCTGAGAAAGGTCTTGATGTGTATTTTCCCCCAGGCCATCCAGGTAACCTTACAGTAGCCCCATTTGGGGAGCCCCAGAAAGGCACCACTCCGTGGGCATCAATGTGGTGCCTCCCTTAATATTCTGAGGAAGTATAGGCTATGAAGAGTGCCTGCAACCTCAGGTAAAAAGAACTAATAGCATAAAATACTATAGTAAAAAATGCACTTAATCCGTAACAGATGTTGAGGAAATATTAGTCTCAGCCCACAAATTTCCTGATTCAACAGAGGTTGGCTTATTCTGATTGGTGTTTTTAAGAGTTTTAGCATACTAGGCCTGCAACCATCCTGAAGCAGCGTGAGGGTCTGTGAGAAACTAAATTCCAAAAATGATCTTTCAACCTACATCCAGACCCAGCAAGGCCTCAATGTGCAAACTGCCTGGCTTTTTCTCTTGTGGAAACAAAACTCACCTGAAGAGCACAGGCCTGATGACTCAGGAACTGAATGCTAGGATACTGGGGTAAGAGGCTAACTTTAACAATGGTTGTCTTCATTTATCTGCAAAGACAGCTAAAAACAGAAAATCAATGTCTGTCTTAGCATTCCACAAAAATCAAATTAATTTTTTATACTCACCACTACAAATGGAGAGGGAAAGAAGTTCCTTTAGAGAACGTTTTCACTCTAAGTCAGATGTGTTGTTGACTGAGAGCTAGTTTGCGTATGTCTGACTCTCTAAAGAGTTATATTTAGCCTTCTGGCATTCCGTCCAGTCCTGCTCAAAAGAAATGTTTTCCTGACCAGGACACAAGCAGTGCGGTGCCTGGGTGCCTATCAGAGGGCACTCGGTGGGGCTGGCTGGCCACTGGGGCTCAAGTCTAAATATATGTAACAATGCAGCCTTTCTCGTGGAAAACATCTACATGTTTACTCAAAACACTGCCACTTCTATGCCCTCCCTTAGCAGAATCCATCTTAGAGAAGAAAATATTCCCCCAAACAGCATCACTGCAATAATGTCTCTATTCCTTAAACCAAACTTTTAAGAGACTGAAAAGGAAGCTGAGGAAATAGGTCAGGATTTTCCAGATCCACTCACACATACACACCCGCAAAGAATATACAGCACATCAGTCAAATATGGGTTCTGACAAGAACACTGCCAGCTGAAGCCCTGGCTATATTTGACCATTGTGACCCAGGCTAAACTAAATGGTTATATACCAAACAGACCCTTAAAAATAATGTAATAAAAGACCCAACCAAATATCAAAGAATTCCATGTAACTCTGGCTGTGAGGTTTACATTTTAAGTGTCAACTAAGAGGCTGTTTTTGGATGAAATGAACATTGAAGTGATGAACTTTGGGTAAAGCAGATGGTCCTCCATAATGCAGGCAGGCCACATTCACTCAGTTGAGTAGAACGCAGTTGCCCCAGCAGCCTGCCTGCAGACTCGGTCTGTGTCCCTGGCTCTCCTAAGACTTCCAGACTGCCGACCACACTGCAATTTTGAACTCATTAGCCTTCATAATCACATCAGGCAATTCCTCATAATAAATCTCTTATCTCCTAATAGTTCCGTTTCTCTGGAGAACCCTGGATACAAATACTCTTATGGCACTTCTTGGAAGAAAAATTTGTATAATTTCAAATACAAATGCTCTATGGAGAACTCTTTCAGTGGCAACTCTGAAAACAGAGTCAGAGCAATATCATGAATATTCCAGTGTCAAGCTAGCAGACAGACATTAGATGAGACACTAGTTTTTGGTGCATACTACTATGTGTTTCTATTTGACTCAATTGTATCAAAACCCAAACCACCAAAGATTTCTTTTTTCTTTTTTTTTTTTTGAGACAGAGCCTCAAGCTGTCCCCCTGGGTAGAGGGCCGTGGCATCACAGCTCACAGCAACCTTCAACTCCTGGGCTCAAGCAAGCCTCCTGCCTCCGCCTCCCAAGTAGCTGGGCACAGGCACCTGCCACAATGCCTGGCTATATTGGTTGCAGCCATCGTTGTTTTGTGGGCCCAGTCTGGATTCAAACCCGCCACCTTAGGTGTATGTGGCTGGCACCTTGGCCATTTGAGCCACAGGCGCAGAGCCAACCAGGAAACTGACATTGGTATAATACTGTTCTGTTGTTTTTTTGAGACAGAGGCTCAAGCTATCCCCCTGGTACCACCAAAGATTTCTTGACCACAAATCTGATTTATCCAGTCAGAAAATACCAGAGTGAAAACTTCTCTTAGCAGTTACCTTAGATAGAAGTATTTAAAGAAACAACTAGCCAGAAGGACTGTGTTACCCACCCCCTCTTCTATTTCCGATGGATTTACTGAGTTTAAGTAGAAAGTCCAGGACTGCCATAGAGAAGAAATTACTGCTGTGTTAAGAAAAGTTATGGGAGAAAACAAAAGGAGAAAAGGAGAGAGGAGGATCTTATGTGGTCAACATCAACCAAGTAAAAGTATGTATGAAATATCCCAACTAGTAGTAGGGGACAGGGAGAGAGGAAAGAAGAGGAAGGGAGGGTGAAGGCTGGGGGAAAACAGAAGCAAAGAAAGGAGGAAGGGAAAGAATGACCCAAATAACAGTACCACTCCTTTTGTGATGGTACAATGATTTCCCAGTTTTTTCTATAGTTCAGGGAGAACCCATGCACTGAAACAGAATTGTATAGTATTCCCCTTGACTCACCATGAGCCTTGCTCTATATTGAAATAAGTAAGTGGCAGTGGCAGCACCCGTGGCTCAGTGGGTAAGGCACCGGCCCCATATACTGAGGGTGGCAGGTTCCAACCTGGCCCCAGCCAAACTGCAACAAAAAAATAGTCGGGCATTGTGGTGGGCGCCTATAGTCCCAGCTACTGGGGAGGCTGAGGCAAGAGAATCACCTAAGCCCAGGAGTTGGAGGGCTGTGAGCTGTGATGCCACAGCACTCTACCAAGGGTGATAAAATGAGACTCTGTCTCTAAAAAAGAAAAAAAAAAGAAATAAGTGAAATTATACAATTGCTTGTTGGAGAGGGGACCGCTATCTTTGCAAGAAATTAGGATTGTCACTTTTTTTAATTGCAGACCAATCAAACCCAACTGTAAAAAATACCAGGCTCTAAAGCACAGGTAAACACATAAAATTCTCCTGTCTGTTGCCATGAGACCTATCTTAGGGGTACTGAGGCATGACAAATGTGTGTGACTAAACACAGAACATGTGTTAAGGCATATTCCTGTTTTGTAAAATATCTCATCTAGAAATACATTACCAATGAGATCTTGGCATGAAGCTACTTTCTGAGTGAGCCTACAAACACTATTTGCAGATGATTACAGATTGGGTATTAGAATTCCAAGAGGAGAGTGTGCACCCTCATATGCTATAGAGAATAATGCAAACTTACTTTTGCATTCTAACTACAGACACACTGCAGTAATCCCATCCTATCTAGAGCTTGCTCTCTTTGTACCCTCCAGAGGTACACAGAAATAGCCATAGCTGTCACAGTGAGAGACAGCATAGGAATTATCACTCTACTTTAGAATCTGGGTGAGTGAGCCACTTTCAGGACCCTAGATGTAAAAGTGGTAAGGTAATTTTGCCTACCAAATACTACTGTATGGAAGTAGAGATCAGCTATTTAACTTTTTTTTTTTTTTTGCAGTTTTTGGCCAGGGCTGGGTTTGAACCCACCACTTCCAATATTAGGTCCAGTGTCGTACTCCTTTGAGCCACAGGCGCCGCCCTATTTAATTTTTTTTGATTCCACTGACATACCAACAAGAGATAATATATTCAAACTGAAAAACATGAACATTAGGTTTGACATGTTAAAATAAAAGTAAATATGCTACAAAACACTCCACTGGTAACACAAAAAGTTATGTTCTATGCTCACATTCGCTTCTTGCAGTGTCACCTGCAGTAGAACAGAGTAGAAACCACCAAAGATTTCTCTAATAGAGGGGTAGAAAAGCCTTTTCCTACCGATGAATGAGTCAAACATTCATATAAAAAGCAATTCAATTGACTTTTTCTTATCTCAATGAAGAATATTCAATTCACTTATACTTTAAGATCTGAATTAATATGCGTATTCATTACATATGTGTATTATATACAGACAATATATAGTCAATGAATACAATTCATACTAAAAGACATTTAAAGTTTATATTAAAGCTAACTTAAGGAGACAAGAAAACAGGCCAATACAAGAGTAAAATCTATAGTTTAGTGCTACACAACAGAGCTAAATAAATAAAGTTTATTATTCACTGAACATGTAAATGAATACAGGAAAAGGGAAAGAATGACAAAAGTATAAAAAAGGATGTAGAGAAAAGCAAATGGAAAACAGAGGAACAGTCAGCCAAGCTGTGATCACATTGTAAAAGCTTTTGGAAATATTAAGGATGGCAGAGTAGTTTGGACAGTTATTCTAACAAGTGACATCGAATTTATTTTCTTTTATTTTTTATTTTTTATTTTTGGCCGGGGCTGGGTTTGAACCCGTCACCTCCAGCATATGGGGCCGGCGCCCTACTCTTTTGAGCCACAGGTGCCACCCCCTTTAATTTCTTTTTAACTGATTAACTACCCATTCAACAGTATTCAATTGCTCTACCATGGAAAAGAAAATCAGAGATGGGCCAGGGGCAGTGGCTCCCACCTGTAATCCTAGCACTCTAGGAGGATGAGGCAGGTGGATCATTTGAGCTTATGAGTTCGAGACCAGCCTGAGCAAAAAGCAAGACCCCCTGTCTACTAAAAATAGAAAAACTGAGGCAAGAGGATAACTTGAGCCCAAGCTGGAGGTTTCTGTGAGCTATGATGCCATGGTACTCTACCTAGAACAACAGCTTGAAACTATGTCTCAATAAAAATAAAAAAAGAGAGAAAATCAGAGATGCCTATTTTGAAAAGAAAGCCACATCAAAGAACATCATTCTGTAACAAGAATGAAAACACAGCAATGGTCTTCTTAACTTCATTTTCTTACTGCTAATTTCAACCTAACAAAGCTTAATGATCCCAGCCCTTCCTAAACTACATATTGTTCATGTAAAAGCCACTATGAAAAATGATTTTAGCATTTTCCTATTGGTTTGTTTCCATAAGAGAATGCACTATGAGGATCCATGAAATGACTAATTTTCATAAATAACTTCATTTTAAAAAGAAGCCAGGAATACATGTTGACTACAAAGGAGGTTATAATGGAACTATTGGGAAACAGCACTGTGCTGGTAAATATTAATAAATGACCCTAAGCACTTGTCAAACCTGTTAGAATCACGCACCACAAAGAGTAAAGTTTATTATAGGATTAAAAAAAAATCAACCAGAATGTAAAGGGAACCAGGATGGAACACAGTCTACGACAAATGAAACTGTGTTACAAATGACATGACCTCACTGAAGTGGATGAGGGTAAAGGATTTGACATAAACAACTTTGTTGGGAGTTTTTTGTTTTGTTTTTCTGTAGAGACAGGAATCTCGCTCTTGCTCAGGCTCGTCTAGAACTCATGAGCTCAAGCAATCCACAGCCTCAGCCTCCCAGAGTGCTAGAATTATAGGCATGAGCCATCACACCTGGTCCCGATATAAATAACTTTGGGAAATAGTGTTCTGACTGGAAATTACAAGGCTACCAACAAAAGAATTTTATGCAAACATTGCACTCTAGTTGATAAATTTGTTTCTCAGAGCAGTGTGGGTTAGCAATTCTTAAAATATATGTTATATAAGCGTTGGACAAATAACTATAAATACATTATAGATAATGACAGCCAACTTTCTCACTATCAAAGAAAGAAGTTATGAATATGCAAGGTGAAAAGACTGAATTAACTCTGTAATGCTGGGTTAGAGTCAGAGATACATGTATTAGAATAAATTAACATTTAATCGGTATACAAATAGAAAATGAAATACAGACGTGTATACACATGGGCTAGCATAAACACACACATGTCCTAGTCCTGCCCCCTGAGAGAGCAAGTGATACCTTCTTAACAAAGGACATACGAGGTCTCATTTTCTAAATACTACTCTCCAGTAAAGGAAACCAAGACTCCTTGGAGAAACAGCTGATTCTGGGACAGAGAAAATACAAGATGAGCCTGGAGCATCTTGTAGTGTCAGAAAGTAAGGAAGTGCTAAAAAAACAAATAAAAACAAAAATACCAAAGGGCCAGGAGCCATCGGAGAGAGCTTCCAGTTGCCAAAGCTGGAAGATATGCGCAAAAGTATATATATATGTGTATATATATATATATATATATATATATATATAAAAAATAATACTATCGGCTTGCAATACTAGGAAGTAGTATCTATGAATTCATACTCATAAATAAATGAATGGATAAGCAAATAAATAGGAGATACAGGACAAATTTTCTTTATGGAAGAATTATAATTAATAAATGTGGAAAGAATAAGGAAAAGAGAAAATCACCATTAGAACATAATATGGCTCAGCGCCTATAACTTAACCGGCTAAGGCGCTAGCCACGTACACCTAAGGTGGCGGGTTCGAATCCCCAGCCCGGACCC
>CAUYTI010095262.1:0-11418 GCA_963575145.1 Galago senegalensis
GCCTGTGGTCCCAGCTACTTGGGAGGCAGAGGCAAGAGACTCGCTTGAGCCCAGGAGTGGAGGTTGCTGTGAGCTGTAATGCCACGGCACTCTACCCAGGGGGACAGCTTGAGGCTCTGTCTCAAAAAAAAAAAAAAAAAAAAAAAAAATACCAACCTTCTAGTGTCATCTCTGTTTAGTGGTTTTAGTAGTAAATTTCTTCAGCCTCTCTTCTTTCTGTTTGTCAGTCTATTTCAACATCTAATATGTGTATTGTGCCTTATATAATTTTTACAATTACCTGTTTAGGTGTATATGTTTGTAATCATGACTTGGATTTTTGGTTTTTAGGTTAGTTTTCAAAAAGATGCTTATTTCCTGCTAAATTCACGGCTTTGTATTTTTGTTAGCAGATAACTACCAGATAGACAGTGGCACCTGGGCTATTGCCTTGTGGTCTTTAGAACTATTCTAAAATCTTCTTAACTAATAAAGTAAAAATCTACCATTTCTACTCAATTTAGCTATTGTTTTAAGTGAGACCTTTTGTACAAAACTTTCCAATACAAACAAGAAGATTAAACCAAGTATCATATATTTATCCACAGGGTTGTAGTCTATTGATTAAGCAAAAAATTGAATGAGTTCATAATCAAATTTTAAGATGAGTTTGGGTCTGCCTAACCTAAAATGTAGATGAGTCTGCTACTTCCTAAAATTTAAAATCATAACTTCTTGTAGAGAAATCTGGGGACATTTAAATGAACTTTTGGCTTCTTAAACTAGAATTCTCTGAGAATGCAGTTGACAATATTTAAAGTGGTTTTATTATGCTATAACTATTAATCCTTTCACTAAAAGAGAGAATTACCTGCTATTTTAAATAAAATCAAAACAACACACCTGCAAAGCTGAATAAACCCTATTTTCTCTTGTATAAGACAACATATTTCAAAAGATGATGAGATACGGAACAACCTCTAGATAGCATTTGGTTCCTTTCTCATTGATGTTCAACTGTTATGAATCATAGTTTATCACATTGTTTATTGTACATAAACAAATATCATTGTTTATTCAATTCTTGGTCTCCTTCTAGGCTTTTCTTTTATCTCACTATAAGATATTTTCAGAAGCATTGGAGAATGCATGTACACATACATATATACTCTGATATGTTAAGACTTTAGGTATTTGGTAAAGGAAGTATTAAAAAAAAAGAAAGAAGAGTATTATGAAGGATTCAAAATGAGTATTTCTTATATATATATATACACATATATATTTATTTATTTTATTATTATTTTTTTTGAGACGTGTGTCTCACCATTCATTATGAGTGGAAGCAGACCTGAGGACTTCACCAGAAGTAAATGTTGGTGTCATCCTTCCTTTATATCCTTCAGAACTGTGAACCAAATCAATCACTATTCTTTATAAATCACTCAGCCTTATATTGTAACACCAATGAACTAAGACAGCCATATAGGTCTTTGGCTATTTTTAGAATTGATTTTCTGTCATAGACAATAGAATCTTAGTTGAGTCATTTATTTGCCATTCATTTGTTCAATCAGTTATCCAACCTGTTAAAGAAAACTTTAGAAAAATTAAATCTAACAGGATTTAATCAAGCAAAGAGCAATTCAAGAATCAGGCAGCTCCCAGAATCAGAAAAGGTTCAGAGAAAGTCTGCACAGCTGTGTGATCAAAGCCAATTTATGAACAATAAAAAAAGAAAGTGAAGTACAGAAAGTAGAAGTGAGGTTCAGAATCAGCTGGCATGCTCCGGCTTGGTGCCTGTCTTATTTGAACACAGTTTGAATAGTTGACTGCCTTTAATTGGCTGGAACTTGTTGATTAGTACAAGAGTAGGGTACAGTTTGCCTGCACATCCAGTTAGGTTACAGTTTAGTATGTACAAAGAAACCTTTCGGCTGACTTAAAATATGTAGGAGGTTGCTGTAGGCTAAACATAATTTAACAAATGTCTATTTATCAAAGTGCAAACTAAGCAGTAGGGATGCCAATTTAAATGAAAAACGAATCCCTGAAGCTTGACAAGTTTGCAGTCCAGAGATACTAAAGGGAATCATTCGCACTCTCACCCCACTTCATACCCACTCAGATTTAAAGAAAAACGTACAGGGGACGTAATGCAGTTTTTAAAAAGAGTGATCAAGCAATTTTCTCACATTACCTCAAACACTATAACCTCTTAGAGTTTAGACACTTTTTTTTTTTTTTTTTACAAATTTTTGATTCCATACCAAATTAGCATGGTGGAAAATACATACTTAGTGTGTTGATTTAAACTAAAAATACTAGAAGCAGGTATTGTTTTTAGAAAACAAGTAATAGTATTTGTCAGTATCTGTGTCTAATAATTCAGTATCATCTTAAACAAGAAACATATTGATTCATTACATCAAGATTACAGGCCTAACACACAAGTCAGAATGAAGTAACATTCCTGAAATCTCTGCTTTTATGGACTGCCTCTCACAAGGTCCCAGGTGTTTTAGAGGCTGCGCTATTTTAGCAGAAAATAATATACTGCTGACTTTCCCTCATTGCTTCTAAAACAATGTGGATCTACTTTTGTTTCATTTATAGAACAAATAATAAAGGCCCTAGATTCAGTAAGCCAGTAAATAACCATTTTTAAGAGAAAGCTGGGAATCTATTCTAACAAAATAATTGGAGAGGATGACAGGGATTTATACACAAAAGTATACCTTACAATGTCTTTAGTATCTCTGGAAAAAAATCGAGCTTGCCTATATCATCAGCAAAAAAGAAATGGTTAAGTAAATTATAGAACAGTCATGAAATGGCATATTAGGCAGCATTTACAAATGTTCATGAAGCATTTTTATTGGCACACAGAGAGATTTATGACATAATATTAAATGAAAATAAAACCAGAGATCAGTTCTACAGCATTGTAGGCTGACTATAATGAATAGTCGTCTATTATATAGTTTCAAATAGCTAGAAAGATAGTGAGCGTTCCCAACACAAAGAAATGATAATTTGAGATGATAGATTTGTAATTACCTTGATATGGTCATTATACATTCATGTATTATAACATCACTGTATATCCCTACAAGTATTTACAATTGGGTATCAATTAAAATTAAAAATGAAAGTAAATAAATTTTAAACAGCAGAGTTCAAAATGCACACAATATTTTTAATTATGAAAATTATATTTATACCTATACATCTCCAGGCAAAGGGACTATTGGTTAGTTCATTTCAATCAAACATCACTTTAGAAAAACAGTGGTTGGTGTCACTGTGGCACATTTGAAGAATGTTGTCAAGGTCTCCATAATCAGGCAGCTGAAAGGACAGACATTTTATACTTAGGGATTTTTGTTGTGTACTGTCACTGGCACTTAGCATCCAACCCCATCTTTTTCTATTTTATCCCATAAAAGTGAGAATGCTAAAATCCCCAATTTCCATTCTCTCTTGAAATTATGACTCTGGATGTAAATTCTATTCTGTTGGTTGGATATATATTTGTGCTATTTGGAAGTAAAGAGGAGGTCTTTTTTTTTTTTTTTTTTTTTGCTTTTTTTGGGAGGGATATGTTTAAAGAAATTGGAATGTAAGGTTTAATAGTAGCAACTTACTAATGATCGTCCTCTCGGTTTTGTGGGTGTTGGGAGCAGAGGCAATTTCTTGATCCAGGCATCCATCTAAGTCTAAAACCCGGGTAGTGGCTTGGAGAAGAAGAAAGAGCCCCTCTAGTAGGTCAGTGTTATACAGTTCTGGGAATCATTCCTAAAGGCTCAACCTGTAGAATACTCCCAAGAAGAGAAACTCTTCCAACCTCTCTGTGATCAGAAAGACCCTGCATAACTAAACAGTTGGGAATACAATCCTCCATTTAAGTCAGCAAGATTTACTAAGTATTTACTGGGTATCAAATAAGTGCTAAGATCTGATGATGATCCAGATAGAATTCTAATTCTTGAAAGATAACAAAGAAAATCTTTTAATTTCTTGGGAAAGATAGACACATTCAGCAGTGTACAGGCAAGTGTCTAGCAACCAGTTTTCTGGGGAGAAGTATGTGTGTATACATGTGCATTACTTTGCATTATTAACAGAATTGCAAGATATAATTTGTAAGTGCTAATAACAAAATATGTTGTCCTTCTTATTGTAAATTTCAGATAGTGAATTTCTCTTCAAACTCTTGCATCTAGAGCAAACTGATGGTTGTAATTGAACAATGAGTGCAGTCTCGACAGGAATGATAGCTGATGTTTTTGTTTATGTTACTGTTATGCTAACAAGTACAATGAGAAGAAACAACTGTGAGGTATCAGATCTTTCCTCCTTGTCAGTGACAGGAGCAATGTCTTTTCTCAATTGTAAAATAATTTCCAAGTTCTAGAAGAGTATTTTCTCAAATTTTTGTGTTTTTCAACCTGGAAAACAGAGAGCTTCAACTGTGCCATGGCAAACCAGTGTGCTATGAGGTCTTAGGTGTGCCTCGAAAAATTTTAAAGATCACTACTTAAATTATTCTTGAAAGAAGTTCAAAGCACAGTAAGTATATTCTTCTTTTTTACTCTTTTTTTTTTGATCAACATAATTTAAGTGTGCTGTAGAAGTTTAACTATAGGTTCAAGTGTGCCATGAGATTAAAAAGGTTGAAAAACAAGGCTGTAATAGCTAGAGACATAATACATTTTAAGTTTAATTGGAATTGTTAACATTTTCTCAGTCACTTTCTTTAGTCTAGACTAGCAATGCAACACGAGTCAAGTTCTGCTTTGGATTGTTCATCAGATCACTCATGGTGTTGATTTCTAGCTACCAGTGGGATGTTGCTGAACATGGAGTTGGGTAGGGAAACTTAGAAGCACATTATTTTAGTATTTCCATCATATAGGGAAAATAAAAATACATAATTTGAAAGCATGTATAAGAGTAATAAAATAACTAGGAAGTGATGACATTTGAACAATTTATTAACTCTATTTTAATGTAATTTAATTGTAATTTTGTAGAATTTAATTTTTAACAATTTAAACAATTAGTTCTCAAAACTCATAGAAATGGGAGGATTAGCAGTTGTGAACCTGTAATAGCCACCTCTAGCACACCACTGGCCATAGATAGGTGGTAAAGATGGGATAAGCCACAAATAGTCATTTCTATTTGGAGAAAGTCAGCAAATAAGTCTTGAGTGGGACTCAGGTAGCCGCCAGGCCGTACTGGAAGGTGCAGTGAAGAGATGGCCCCTACCGAGGAAGGAGAAGGGTCAGTAGCAGGAGGCATCATGGCGCTCTCTCTCAGGCCCTGTCCTAGTCTCTTAGAATTTGAATGAGGTGAGGTCTGCAGAGGCATATTGGCAATGAACCAAGTCAACTTTCATCTTGTTTGAGATTGAGAGCCTTCAAAGAGCTTTTAAAACAAGATGATATTTTATATTTCAGTTCTGGAGCAGCAACCTCAGCAGATATATGGAGGACAGAGAGTGGGGAAGCGAAGTCAGAGGCAGAAGGCCAGCCTGGCTTGGTCTTGGCTGAACTGCGAACACAAATGTTCATCCTCTTATTCTTCTTGGGTAGCATCCTCCTCTTTTTCCTTAACTGTCTTTTTTCAAATTTTATTCTCTCCTTAGCAAATCTCAGGTCCAATCCCAAATAAATTAGGAATTTTTTCATCCACCCATCCAGATTGAGGAGGCTCGAGATGTTTCCAACTGCTTCCTAATCTGTGCTGACTTTGTAGACCTATGTCCAGAAAGAAGCTGTTAACAAATCACTGTAATATTTACAAATTTAGGAGTAAGAGGCAAATAAAAGAATACCTGTTGATGCTGTTAGGGAAAGTGATACCAAAGGCTTTCAACACACTAGCCTCTCAATGGCAACAGCGACATAGGCAGATAGGGCTGAGAAATGTAGAGGACAGAAAGTTTAGCTTAATAATTTAGACTGTATGTAGCTCAGATATATACTGATCATTTATAATTCAGTGGGGTTTCTTTCCAAACCGTGTCAGCCCTTTGTTTTTTTTCTACAAAGTTTAAGTTAGAGATGAAGACTTATGACCTCGGATGACAGAGAAAAATGTACGTAGCAGAAAGTTTTTGGAAACTTTCCCGATTATGATTTGAAGCTATTGTTTTTCTGCCTGTACCCCAGACACCTGCCCCTTCTGCTTTGCAAACCCTTCCCTTCATTTTATAAAGGGATGCGTCTCATTGGCATTTGGGGAGCTTGCTTCATCATTTGAATTTATCTGGGGGAGGTCAGCATTCCTGCACAACTTCGGCACTTAGATGATGAAATATAGGCAAGAAAATCAGGATTCAGCTTTTACTTTTAAAGTGAAATCGGTCTTTATGCTCTATAATGCCATGCTTCCCAGTTGCAGGATTTTATGAATAATTTGGGTACAGAGCTGAGGGAGGCCACTGATACGCTCAGAGTTGAAACAAACGTCATCAAAAATCTGTCACCAATAGGAAGGAAAACAGAAAATATCAAAACAAAGCCCCCCAACAAACAAGTCAACTCCCACCGAACATGTGAACACAAGTTCATGCTGAAAAATCATCAAATAAATTGAAATTAAAACAATAATGAGAGATATATATTTACAAGGAAATATAAAATTGTGTATATGCTGAACATATAAACTGTCCTCCACTGCTTTGTGGTGAACACTTTTATGAGACCTTAATGGCCTGAAATGTTTGTGTATCTCGGAGGCGCCCGGTCTCCAGAACCTGTGTTCATAAGGGGTCCCTAACATTTTCTCCTTCTGCAGACGGCTGCACGTTGTCGGTCTTCTTTTCACGACAGGTTTACTTAGCATTTTATTTGTGCTCCCTAGAATACATTAGATATTGGCCCCTCAAATTATACCAAACACAGAAAAAAGGATGCTTTTTCTCTTGCTTTTAGCAATGAAAATTTTAGCAGCAGTTAAATATTTATTCATCCACTTCATTCCCCAAACAATTTGAGGTGGCTTACCACAAAATCAAGTAAGCTTAAAAGGACAATAAAAGGATAAAAAAGTCAGGAATAGAAAAAAATGTTAATTGTAAGTAGAAGTCAGTAGCTTGAGAAGGAATTAGAATATCAATATTGACACTGTGAGGAACTCTATGGACGGAGCTGTAGAGTTGTACAATTAATCTGCTGGGCTCCGTAGGAAAAGGGAAGGAGCCTTAATCAGTGGGTTTTATTGACTTAGTGCTTTGTGGGAGTTTGCAAGTGAGACGTAGATACCAGGACTGGCTCAGATTCCCTCGAGGTAAACACTTAGAAGAATGTTCAGAGGCCACTTTCCTTGAGGGTCAGCAGAAATTGCCTCAGCCCTTCTAACCCCCTCAGGTTTCCAGCCACTGCCCCATTCTGTCTCCACTTCCCCATGATCATCTAGTTATTGTCTTAAAAAAAAAATTAAACGCAATGTTTCCGTACAGATGTTCACAGGCATTGTCTTTTGCTGTGGTGTAGAAAGCAAAGGGATCTAGATTTCAAGCAGCAGAGATGGGTGTGGGCTGGGGGGGAGGTGAGTGGTGGAGGAAACAATGGGATACATTTTAGCTCCCCTCCAGCCCCTTGCCTTACTTTGGTGCATGCCCACCGAGCAAGACTCAGCCCAGAACGCCCAGATGCCCTTCACCTTCCCTCTTTTTGGTGTGGTTATCGTCATCTCACTGCAGTTGTGACCAAAGCAGAAAGTGAGTCCCAAATGTAACAGGATGAACTGAGCTACCCAAAGCCCCACCTTAACACAGATACCTGAAGAAAGATTGATGGAAGTAGGGGACATAGATAAAGTCTTCGGGGGATATGAAGAAGGGATTGATATTGTTCGTACCTCAGCCAAATTTCCGACAAGTTTATACAGCTATCTCCCCTTTTCCTGACTCCCTGCTGTCTTAACCTGGCAATCTCTCACTGGCTTTTTAGGTTATTCTCCATTCTCTCTGTCTCTGCTTTAGTCTTCCTGATCCGGGGTATTTCTCAATTTCCCTCATTTTCTGTCCATAGTCGACGTGTCTGTCTAACCCCCCATGATAGACACATGTTGGTGTTCTGCCGGCATCCGATCTCCAGATTATTCCCTCTTTGTGTTTGCTCCACACTTTCTTATGAAAAATTTGGCCTCTCTGAGATTTTGTGATTAATACATCTGCTCAGGGAGGAAAGAAAAATGGTTGTAAATGTTGCTTTTTTCCTCCCATAACACATGAAATTTCTGTTTTCATCCTGTCCAAAGTCAAATCTCCAGCTGGATTCACATTCTCTCTACCCTTGCTGGTGACTGGATTAATAACAGCATATGTTCAGACCAAATATTAAGGAAGAGAAGGAGTCTATCTGAATTAAAACAGGAATTAGAACAAACAGAAAGGACTCATAGAAAGAGTCCTCTGGAATACATGTCTAAGCCCCTACCTAGGGAAGGCACTCCCATTGGAAATCAGCAGTTTTTCCAAACATCAGAAAACCAACCAAAGATAGTACATCATTGGTTGTACTTTGGGAAGACAGACATCTCTGGAATATGTAGCATGGCCCAGAAATTTTAGAAAGCAAGTGCTCGGGAAGGTCTGTATTTGGGACAAGGCCACTGGGATGTTTGTGCTGCAAGAAAAGTAGTCTTGCTATACCTGCACTCTGTTTTGCTCAATCTTCCTGATTTTAATGACACATGCTTCTAATTTCTTGCAATATTTTTGTCTTCAAAAAATATGAAAAGCCAACCCATATGGTCTGAGGTGGAGGATGGGAAAGAGTAAGCCATTCATACAGTGACCTTTCAAATAGTCACAGATGGCACAGTTCCTAGATGGTGGGGCATGCATCCCAAATGAATCTCAGGGAAGGCAATTCTGTGCAGAGTGAACACTATTGTGGATGGAATAAATAGCTTTTCAATGACCCAGGAAAGCCAAGTATACTACCTCAAACACCTAGAGAAATGGATGACCGGAATGTCCTCAACACAATCCTGGATCATTATCTTTATTTTCAACTAGATTTTGATAAGAGGAAGAGATTTAGTCAGTGATTTGTAGGCCTGGAGCAGTTTGCTAAGGGTTGCTATTAGTAGGAAATCAATTTGGAAATGCCTTTTGAGGATAAAGCTCCTTGGCATTCTGATGCCTGTTCACACAGCTAAGAAGCACTCCACTACCAGTCCTTCAGAAATGGTTCCTGAGTTGCTTAATTTCACCTGAATTTTTGGAGCACATGTCCAAAAATTACTTGTGGATCAAATTCTAACTGAAAGTATGAATTTTTTCTTAACTCTTGATTTCTTTCTGAACTATTTCTTGAAAATTTGGGGAGAGTTGCTGCTGTTTATTGGGCTTGTTTATATGAATTGTGTATTTTTATAAGTTCTTTATATTTGTCTAGCCTCCCTCCTACAAGCTGTTCCATACCTGGAATCCTCATGCCTATGTCTATTCACGGTTACATTACAGCAATGTCTTGAGTTGTCTATTGGAAATGGGAATATTCAGGGTCTCTGAAAAGTAAAAACATAACACTCTTGCAGTCTAGATTTTTAGAAGATTGAATAGCCATCAAATCTGTAACAACCAGAAGTAAATATAAATGCATTGAAAACTAAAGAGAAAAAAAAACACATGGGTTTCTTTGCCTAGGGGTATATCATACAACCTTTTCATATTTCTTTTCCATTTTCATGTGTACATTTTGTCAAAATATAAATAATAGCAGTCATAGCTCACTGAATGTTCAGTTGTGTCAGATGCTGTGCTGTGCATTTACATAAATCTTCTCATTTCTTTACAATTATTCTACTGTACAATTAGTCTATTCTATAATTGTTATCTCCATTTTATTCCTAATGATAAAACTGAGGCTGAGAGCAGGTAAGTAAGTTTCTCAAAATTATAAAGTCAATAAGTTATGATTTAATGCAAATACAACAAACTACTAATTTGGGCCTTTTAACCACTTTGCTGTGCTAATATCACACTATCTTTCTCTTGTACTTGTAGATCATGTTATTTCAATACAATTCTAAAACTCCTCATTGAGTTCTTATCATATGCATCCTAGTCACTGAG
The DNA here is from genome assembly GCA_963575145.1 of Galago senegalensis. Lineage (NCBI taxonomy): Eukaryota > Metazoa > Chordata > Mammalia > Primates > Galagidae > Galago > Galago senegalensis. The sequence continues at coordinate 10,079 of CAUYTI010095262.1, forward strand.
GTCATGGTATGAATAAGTGAATTACAAAGAGGCTCATATTCTAGTAGGCAAGTCAGGAACATGAACTGGTGAATATAATATAGGGAAATACATGTAATAAGTGCCCACCAATTAACTAAAGGTGGCTTAGACCAGGCAAGATGAGCTACATTATGATGCCCCTGGGATGTTCATTACTGGCAAGAAAAGAGAGGACAACGGCATTCCACAAAGAGGGAGAGGTATGTGCAGTGACACCTAGTGGTAGAATAGTGGAGAACCAAAACCAAGGACAGTAATTTGGAATTGGACCATAAGGATAGAAGGTGATTTGGGAAGGCATAATAATGTAAGTGACAAAGACCCACTCAAGGAATTGTAAACAGAGGAATGATTAGAACAAGCAATGCCCAGAGTAATTATAAAGCAGCAAATTGTTTCCCAAGAAAAGCTCTTAGTGGTTTTTGTTTTAATTTGCATTTTATTTGCAAGAACATATTCAATAGAGCTCTCTTTTATCTAAATTGATATCTCATCACCAGACATTAGGAATAAAAAATTATGGATACATTTAAAAATGGTGAAGATCTTCTATCTGTCTAGATAAACCTTTGTTCAATATTTCAGTTGCTTAAGTGATCTGATCCTGTCTTCAAAATATCACTTTTTCTTTGCAGCTCTCACGACTGTAGTTTCAATTCTTTTGACTTCTAATATTTTCAAGCTGGAGAAAAGTATTTATATGCTAAACAAACTCATGTCTTCTTCCTTTTGAAGTTCATGTGACTCAGGTTTATCCACTTTTGCTCAATGTCTTTGTCACTTGCCTGTATCCTAGTTGCTATGAAGAGTCACAGAAAACTTTGGAGCTTGAGTTTTGACTCTCTTTCCCACTTCAACTCTCATCTTGGATTTTGGTCACCTCATTATAATAAACTGGAAGTTTTTTTTTGAGACAGAGCCTCAAGCTGTCCCCCTGGGTAGAGTGCCATAGCATTACAGCTCACAGCAACCTCCAACTCCTGGGCTCAAGCGAGTCTCTTGCCTCCACCTCCCAAGTAGCTGGGACCACAGGTGCCCACCACAACACCTGGCTATTTTTTGGTTGCAGCCGTCATTGTTGTTTGACGGGTCCGGGCTGGGGATTCGAACCTGCCACCTTAGGTGTACGTGGCTGGAGCCTTAGCCAGTTGAGCTATAGGCACCGAGCCAAACTGGAAGTTTGTAAAAGGTAAATGATACTCCTGAATTTAGGAATTAGGGAAAGTTTCAAGGAAGTGATGTCATGTCACCTTGCTCTGTCAAAGGTAGGTGACACTGGAATCGCCAAAAACTGGGGACATTAACAAGATTTCCTACTT
>CAUYTI010095267.1:0-80239 GCA_963575145.1 Galago senegalensis
TTCACATAAATTTCATGTTATTTGCATAGTCATTGTGTCAAAACCTTAACATCCTAGTTCTAGAAAGGTTCACTTGTACCCTTGTTAGACAGAAATATAGGTGATCTTTCCGGTTACCCTCCCACCACCCAGCCACCCTTCTTATGGTAAAAGGATCTTTTTCCTTCTGGGTAGATGCCCAGTAATGGAATTGCAGTGTCAAATGGGAGGTCTATCTTGAGTTCTTTGAAGGTTCTCCATAGCTCCTTCCAAAAAGGTTGTATTCGTTTGCAGCCCCACCAGCAATGTAAAAGGGTTCCTTTCTCTCCACATCCATGCCAGCATCTGCAGTTTTGAGATTTTGTGACATGGGCCATTCTCATTGCAGTTAGATGATATCTCAGGGTGGTTTTGATTTGCATTTTTCTAATAATTAGGGACGATGAGCATTTTTTCATATGTTTGTTAGCCATTTGTCTGTCATCTTTTGAGAAGTTTCTATTCATCTCTCCCATTGATACATGGGATTGTTGGCTTTTTTTCGTGTGGATTAATTTGAGTTCTCTATAGATCCTAGTTATTAAGCTTTTGTCTCATTCAAAGTATGCAAATATCCTTTCCCATTGTGTAGGTTGTCTATTTCAGGGGTCCTCAAACTTTTTAAACAGGGGGCCAGTTCTCTGTCCCTCAGACCGTTGGAGGTCGAGACTGTGGGCCCCAGGACGAGTCAGCTGCTAAGCAGGACAGGCAGCATTGGCAAAAACACCCAGCAGGCCGGATAAATGTCCTAGGCGGGTCACATGTGGCCCGTGGGCCTTAGTTTGAAGATGCCTGGATTTGCTTCGGTTGTTGTCTCCTTAGCTGTAAAGAAGTTTTTCAGTTCAATTAAGTACTGTTTATTTTTGTTGTTGTTGCAATTAGCACAGAAATCTTCTCCATAAAGTCTTTCCTCAGGCTGATATCTTCCAGTGTTTTTCCTATTCTTTCTTTGAGGATTTTTATTGTTTCATGCCTTAAATTTAGATCTTTTATTCATCTTGAATAAATTTTTGTGAGTGGAGAAAGGTGCAGGTCCAGTTTCAGTCTTTTACATGTGGATATCCAGTTCTCACAGCACCATTTATTGAATAGGGATTCTTTTCCCGAGTGTATGTTCATATTTGGATTATCAAAGATTAGGTGGTTGTAAGATGTTAGTTTCATTTCCTGGTTTTCTGTTTGATTCCAAATGTCTATGTCTCCATTTTTGTGCCAATATCATGCTGTTTTGACCACTATGACCTTGTAGTACAGCCCGAAGGGTGGTATGCTGATGACTCCAGCTCTGTTTTTATTGCTAAGAACTGTCTTAGCTATACAGGGAGTTTTCTAGTTCCATACAAAACGAAGAATTATTTTTTCCAGGTCTTCAATGTATAATCTTGGTATTTTAATAGGAATGGCATTGAATTTGTAGATTGCTTTGGGAAGTATAGACATTTTAACAATGCTGTTTCTTCCCAGTCATGAGCACAGTATGCTCCTCTATTTATTAGTATCTTCTATGATTTCTTTTCTTAAAGTTTCATAATTTTCTTTATGAAAGTCCTCCACCTCTTTTGTTAGGTATATTCCTAGGTATTTCATTTTCTTTGTAGCTATGGTGATGGGAGTTGTGTCCTTAATTAGCCTCTCATCTTGATTGTTATTGACATATACAAAGACTACTGACTTGTGGACATTGATTTTATATCCTGAGACATTACTATATATTTTGATGACTTCTAGGAGTCTTGTAGTTGAGTCTTTACACTTCTCTAAGTATAAGATCATATCATCAGCAAAGAGGGAGAGTTTGACCTCCTCTGCTCCCATTTGGATGCCGTTTACTCCCTTCACTTGCCTAATTGTATTGGCTAGACATTCCAGCGCCATGTTGAACAGTAGTCACAATAGAGGAGAACCTTGTCTGGTTCTTATGTGGAAAAGCTTTCAGTTTTACTCTAGTTAGCAAAATATCAGCTGTGGGTTTGTCATAGATAGCTTCAATCAGTTTAAGAAATGTGCCACCTATGCCTGTACTCTTCAGTGTGCTAATTATAAAGGGATGCTGGGTTTTATGGCATGCTTTCTCTGAGTTTATTGAGAGGATCATATGATCTTTGTTTTTGCTTCTGTTAATATAGTGGATAACATTTATGGACTTGCATATGTTAAACCAGCCTTGTATCCCTGGGATGAAACCTACTTAATCATGATGTATGAGTTTTTTGATGAGAAGCTATAGTTTATTGGCTAGAATTTTGCTGAGAATTTTTGCATCTATATTCATTAGTGAAATTGGTCTGAAGTTCTTTTAAATTTGGCTATTTTTATTCTTTTTTGTTTGTTTACCTTAGAAAGGGTAAGTTTAACTTCATTTTTGGTATATAGTTCTATGAGTTTTAACATAAGTTTTGATGTATATGTAATTTACTACAGTGTTAATACCACAAAATATTCCCTCAACCCACTCCTGCCAGCACTAAAATGGGTAACTACTAATCTCGTTTTCACTGTTATATTTTTGCCTTTTTTAGAAAGAAATATTAATGAAATCATATAGTATCTAACATTTTGAGTCTTATTTATTTCACTAAGTATAATTATTTAGGTCAACCAGGTTATTTTCCTCAATAACTTATTCCATTTCATTGATGAGGAGCATTCCATTGTAAGGATGTACAGCAGGGGGTTTGTTTGTTTGTTTGTTTGTTTATGCCTTGAATGACATTAGTGAAGGAAGGTTTGGGTTTGGAACCTAAATAGAGCTGTTATAAACATTTGTGTATAGGTTTTTGTGTGAACAAAGTTTTCACTTCCAGGGTAAATACACAAGCATCAGAATCCTAAATACTCCGAAAATTATTTGGGTATTTATTTTTTTAACTTTTCTTATTTGTAAGAATTGTTTAAAAATTCTAGACATAAGTCCTTTATCAGATGCTGTAGGCTAAATAATGCAACACCCAATCCACCCACCCAAAGATATCTGCATCCTATCCCTCTAACCTGTGAATGATACTATATGTCAAAAGGCTTTGCAGATTTAATGAAGAATCTGGAGGTGAGATTATCCTAGATTATTGGGGTGGCTTTAAGTGTAACTATAGGTTTTTTATAAGAGGGAGGCAAGAAGGTTAAAAAAAGAAGTAAGATATATGACAGTGGAAGCAAGAGTTTGAGAGATACAAGGATATGTGCACAAGCCAAGGTATGCAGGCCATCTCCAGAGGCTAAACAACAGGGAAAAAGATAATCCTGTAGTACCCACAGGGCAAAATGTCCTGCTGGCACCTTGACTGGTGGCTCAGTGAAAGAGATTTCTGAAGCCAGACCTCCCGAACTGTGAGAGATTGGGCTTGTGCTGTTCTAAACCATTAATTTTGTACTAATACATTATAATAGGAAAGTAAAGTATTAGGCATATGATTTGCAAATATTTTCTACCAATGCCTTGTATCTTTTCTTTTTTTTTTAATTAAATGATAGCTGTATACATTAATGCAAACATGTGGTAGAGTGTAGTGTTTTCATATACATTTTGACATACTTTCATCAAGCTGGTTCACATAAATTTCATGTTATTTACATAGTCATTGTGTCAAAACCTTGACATCCTAGTTCTAGAAAGGTTCACTTGTACCTTTGTTAGACAGAAATATAGGTGATCTTTCCAGTTACCCTCCCACCACTCAGCCACCCTTCTCCCCTCCCCTTCCCCTCCCCATATTCTTGGGCTAGAAAAGTGCTTTTCAAAGGACAAAAAATTTCATTTTTGAATGAATTCAATTCGCTTTTTTATGGTTTATGAATTCTGGTTTCACTTAAGAATTTTTTGTCTAATCCACAGTCAAAAAGATTTTTTTCCTGGGTCTTCTAGCTGTTTTATAATTTTCATTTTCATTTTTAGGCATACAAGGTTGGACAATTAATTTTGGAAACTCATTCTAGAAAGTGTTCTATATACCTCATTGCTGAATAACACTATGGTCATCTCTGAAATATTCCTATTGGGAGGCTAAGCACCAATACTAGTGCCTTGTCCACTCCAAAGCAATTTTGGAGCTCTCTTTATGGAATGGCCATCAGAAATGTTATCCTATGGGTAGAATCTATTTTTAAGGTTTTTGCTTCCTTTATGTTCTTACATGCTTCAAGGTAAGGTTGAGGTTTTCTGAGGTTTCTTCATATGTCGAAAAAAAATCATTTTCCTTGGATATGGTACGTCTGTCCAAAATCAGTTAACAATATATGCTAGTGTATATTTCTGGATTCTAGTCTGTGGATTGGCCAATATGACTTTTAATCTTATAATATTCCATTAAGTTGTAGTATGAAGCAGTGTGTGTAATCCAACTTAATTCTTTTTTCTCACAATCACATTGGCTGTTATAGACTTTTCCTTTTCTAGAAACCCTATTATCATTTTATCAATTTTTAAGAGAAATTTTGATGGGATTGCATTGAATTTATATATCAATTTGGAGATAATTGATATAAAAATATGTGGTTGTCTATTTCATGAAAGTTGTATAATTATCCATTTTTAAGCTATTTTAAATTTCATCAATATTTTATGATTTCTGATGTACAAATCTCACATAAATTTTGTTGGTTATATCCTTTAAAAGTTTGCAGTTTCTTTGTACTATTGTAAATGTTATGATTTCAAAATTTGAATTCTTCATTGCTGGTATATAGAAATATATTTGGGGTTTGTGCCTTATATTATTCAACTTTGCTAAACTCACTTGTTTCAGTGGATCTTATGGAGATTCTTTACTATTTTCCATTGACATAGTTATATTGTCTGTAAGAATTATCAGATACTTCTTTCTTTCAACATGCATACATTTTTTTCTTTTCCTTATCTTGCATAGGTTAGAATGTTGAGTACAATGCTGGGAAGAAGTGATAAGAGTGCATACCCTACCTGATCTTATATGGAAAGTATCATTTTTCCACATTAAATACAGTTTAATCTTTAAGGTTTTATTTTACTCTTTTGCAAATAGTACTTGTTCATTTCTATTCATAATGAATGTGTGTTATATTTTGTCTAATTAACTTCACAATATCTATCAATAGGTTCCTATGTTTTTTCTCTTTTAGAGAATGCATTATTTTGACTGGCTTTTTTATGTTAAAACAGCCCTTTATTTCTGGAGTATGCATCCTTTGGTTATAATGTGTTATACTTTTAATAATATGTGACTGCATTCTATTTGCTAATATTTGGTAAGGATTGTATCTTTGTTATTGATTGGTCTTATAACTTCCAAACAATTTGATAAAAATCACCAGTGGAACCATCTAAACCTAGAGTTTACCTTGTGGAAATGTTTTTCATAATAAATTCAATTTATTTAAGATATGCAAGATGATTCATATTTTTTCTTACATAATTTAAATGATAGTTTTTGCCTTTAAAGAAATTAGTTCCTTTTAGCTAAGTTGTTAAATGTTTTGTTAGTTATTTATACTATCTCCTTCTACAATAATGCACCTTCTTTTCCCACATTTCATCCTTGTTGGTAATTTTTATCATTTCTTTTTTCCTCTTGATCAGTCTACATGGATATTTATAACTGACTTTTTTTTTCAAAGAAACAAGTTTCAAATTAATCTTTCCCTGCTGCCTTTTGTAATTTCTATCGTATCTTCTTTTGTTCTTAGTCTAAATATTTCTTTCTTCAGCTTATTTTTTTTTCTACTTATTAGGCATCTTCAGGTAGAAACATAGGTCACTGATTTTAGAAAATTCTTTCCTGTTAAGACTGTTTAATGATATAAACGTCCCTTTAGTTGTAGCCCACTAATTTGATATACGCCTTTTTAAAATTCAGTTCAAAGTTGTTTTCAAATTATCTTCATTATTTCATCATTAAATCACAGTTTATTAAGAAATATGCTGATTAGGCTTCCAAGTATTTGAGGATTTTAAAGATAACTTTCAGTGAATTATTTGTAACTGAATTCTGTTGAGGTCAAGTCACATACTCACCATGATTCCAAACATTTTGAAGTTGCTGAGGCTTACTTTATAACCCAAAATATGGCCTATGTTGGCTAATGTTTCTTTTGAGCATGAAACTAGTATGAATTCAATTGTTGTTAGACAGAGTATCTTATAAATGCCAATTAGGTGCAGTTACTTTATGGTGTTAATAAAGTCTTTTATAGCATTACTGATTTCTCATCAGCTTGTTCTAACAGTTATTGAGAAAAAAAGTCTTAAATTTTCCTACTATAATTTTTGTTTTGTCTGGTCTATCTCTTATTTTAATTCTGTCAGCTTTTGCTTTGATTACCCTAAAGTTGTATTATTCAGTTCCAGAACATTTAAGAACACTATGTCTTCTCCATTAACTGATTTGTTATCATCATGAAAAACTATCTCTATTCCTGATAATATTCATTATTCTGAAGTTTGTTTTCTTATACTTAGTAGGTTCTTGATAAATTAAAAGCTATTACCTTTGTTTATTTGTGCATAAGGTATCTCTTTTTCTTTAGGTGCCTTAAAGATCTTCTCTTTATCATAGATTTTTAGAAATTTGATTATGATGTGCATTGGCTGTTTCCATCTTTGTTTTAATATTCCTAAAGTTTATTGAGCTTTTGAATTCTTCATCTTTATAAGTTTAATACAAACTGATACTTAGCCATTTTTTCTACAAGTAATTTTTTTTTCTTTCCCTTTTTCTTCTACCTTTCTGGAAATTTAATCACAGCATATCAATTATCCTGATGATATCTTACAGGTAACAAAACTTTGTTCATTTCTCAGTCTTTTTTTTTTCTTTTTTTACTTCCCATGGATATTTTCATTTTAATGTATTTACTTTTATATTTTTTCCATAGAATTAATTTTTTTTCTATTTTCAGTGAATTTTTACTTTCTAATAATAATTTTTGTTGCTTGAAGTTCCATTTAAACCCATTTTCTACCTTTTATTTTATCCCATTTATATTCCTATTTTTCCTGACATACTTGATCATATAAAACACAATTAGAATAGCTAATGGTCCTTGCCTACTATTATCTCTGTCCTTTTTGAATTTTTTCGTAAACAAATTTTTCTTCAGCAATGGCTCACATTTTTACATGTCTTTTAGCAGCAAAATTTTTATTGGATGCTGTACTTTATATTTTTATGTCACTAAGTGCTGGATTGTGTGTATGTGTGTGCATGAGAGAAAGGGAAGAGAATTTCTTTGCTACAGATTAATTTGTTATTTAAGTTTTGTTTTTAAATTATTTAAGTAAAAGTCTAGATTATTTATTTTAGACATAATGGATAATGTAGGCCCAATTTTAGTGCATGATCCTTCTGAGGTCAATACTGAATGGTGGATGCCACCTGTACCTGACCTCTCCTCACCTTGGCTGAAAGAATCTCAAATAAATTCTACTCCTATGTGAGCCCTGGGATCTCTTTATCTTCCAGCTCCTACATAATTGTTCTTTCCTGAGAAGTCTAGACTTATAGAATGTTACTTTATTCATGGGCATATTGTTATTCATGTATTCAAATAAAAACTCAAGCATACTTTGTGCAGACTTCTAAAATTCTTTTCCTTTGCATCACCCTCCTTTCTAGAACTCCAGTGTGGAAACTTCAGCTATGTTAGTGTTTTGGAATTTCAGTCTCTTTTTCCTCACCTCAGTAGGTTTGCCAGGTTTTGTTTCAGTTCTGCCTCCGTGTACTATAGTCTGAAAACAGAAAATCTGGGTAATGTCATATGTTCTCTCTTGGGGGTGGCAGGGTGGTGGTGGAGGGAGGAAATCCCTGGACTATCTGTTGCCAGTGTCTATGAATATAATCTCTAATTTTTGGTCCATTTTTTAAATTGTTTATGTTAAGAATTTAATTATGGAACTTGTTCCCTCATGGACAAATTGAGAAGTCTTCTACCTTATGTTTTGAAGGCTACTTAGCTTTGTAAAGAATTATAGTTTCAAAGTGCTGTGTTACCAATTAATACTTTAGAAATGTCAGTCCATTGTTACCTGACCAGAAACATGTCTTTTATATCTTACTGTTTTTAAAGTATTCTCTTTATATTTGGTTTTTAGCAGTTGACTATGATGTACCTATGAATTGTGTTTTAATTTTAGTATTCATCCTAATTGATTTTCACAATTATAAAATAAAACTTGTATATTGATTACTTTTATCCGTTTTGGAAAATATTTACCCACTATCTCTCAAATATTGTCTTCTGCTCCATTTTCTCTTTGTATTCTGCTGAGATAAAAATGTTAAACAATTTTCTAAGGCAAGTTTTCATAACTAGACTTGCTCTACAGGGAATATTCAGAAGTGCATCGTACATGGAATAGTACAGTAGATACTCAGCAATGTAAAATTACCCCAAAGTTAAAGTTCACAGCTCTTACAAAGCATTTACAGCACCAGAAGGAAAACAAAACAAAAAACTAACACCCAACATTATGGACAGAACATCAGCTCACATATTAATGCTAATAGTCACTGTGAATGCTCTAAATTTCCCTGTGAATATACTGGACAGAACATTAGCTCATATATCAATGCTAACAATCATTATGAATTCTGTGAATTACCCTGTGAATATACTGGCCAAATGGATAAAAATAAACAATCCAAGTGTCTGCTGTATCCAGGAAACACGTCTGACTCACAACAACTCACATAGAGTCAAGATGAAGGGATAGAAGAAGACTATTCCACATAAATAGAAAATAAAAGTGAGTAGATCTTTCATTCTCATATAAGTTAATATAGACTTTAAAACAACAATGGTAAAAAAAAAAGACAAATATGATGTTATATAAAGGTAAAGAGAATAATTCCAAAGGAAGATATCATAATACTTAATATTCCCCTAACACAGAAGCTCATAGGTTCACAGAGCAAATCCTGTTAGATCTAAGCAAATAGTCATTTAATTTCCAGTGACTTCAAGACCCCAATGACAGAATGAACAGATCATCAAAATAGAAAATAGGTAAGAAACATTGGGCTTGAACAATACTCTTAAAAAAAATGACCTTAATAGACATTTACAGAACATCCTACACAAAAACTACTCAATATACATTCTTCTCATTTGCACACTGGACATTGTCCAAGACTAATCTTATCTTAGATCATAAAAAATGTTTCATAAAATTCAAAAAAATTGAAATAATACCATGTATCTTCTTAGACTACATTGCAATAATAGTAGAAATCAATTCCAAGAGAAACATTCAATTCTACAAAAAAAAAATCATGGAAATTAAACAATCTGCTACCAAAAAATCCCTGGATCAATGATTAAATTAAAATGAAAATCAAAAGATTATTTTACTCGCCTGCAAACTGTGAGCTGCCCGCACTCTGCCTCTCGGCTTCTGCACTGCCCGCTGCTGCCGCCATGGCCCAAGCTGACATTGCACTGATTGGACTGGCTGTCATGGGCCAGAACTTAATATTGAACATGAACAACCATGGCTTTGTGGTCTGTGCCTTTAACAGGACAGTCTCCAAAGTTGACAATTTCTTGGCCAATGAGGCAAAGGGAACCAAAGTGGTTGGTGCTCAGTCCTTAAAGGAGATGGTCTCCAAGCTGAAGAAGCCTCAGAGGATTATCCTTCTTGTGAAGGCTGGTCAAGCTGTTGATGATTTCATTGAAAAACTGGTACCATTGTTGGACACCGGTGACATCATCTTTGATGGAGGAAATTCTGAATATAGGGATACCACAAGACGTTGTCAAGACCTCAAGGCCAAGGGCATCTTATTTGTGGGGAGCAGAGTTAGTGGTGGAGAAGATGGGGCCCAGTATGGCCCATCACTCATGCCTGGAGGGAACAAAGAAGCTTGGCCCCATATCAAGACAATCTTCCAGGGCATTGCTGCAAAAGTAGGCACTGGAGAACCCTGCTGCGACTGGGTGGGAGAAGAGGGAGCAGGGCCCTTTGTGAAGATGATGCACAACGGAATAGAGTATGGTGACATGCAGCTCATCTGTGAGGCTTACCACTTGATGAGAGATGTCCTGGGCATGGAGCAAAGCGAGATGGCACAGGCCTTTGAAGAGTGGAATAAGACGGAGCTAGACTCATTCCTGATTGAAATCACAGTCAATATTCTCAAGTTCCAAGACAACGATGGCAAATACCTACTGCCAAAGATCAGGGACATTGCTGGTGAGAAGGGCACCGGGAAGTGGACAGCTATTTCCACCCTGGAATATGGCATCCCTCTCACCCTCATTGGAGAAGCCGTCTTTGTTCGCTGCTTATCGTCTCTGAAGGATGAAAGAATTCAAGCCAGCGAAAAACTAATGGGTCCCCAAAAGACCCAGTTTGAAGGTGACAAGAAATCATTCCTGGAAGATATTCAAAAGGCCCACTATGCTTCCAAGATCATCTCTTACGCCCAAGGCTTTATGCTGCTAAGACAGGCAGCCACTGAATTTGGCTGGACCCTCAATTATGGTGGCATCGCGCTAATGTGGAGAGGCGGTTGCATCATCAGAAGTGTTTTCCTAGGAAAAATAAAGTATGCATTTGATCGAAACCCAGAACTTCAGAACCTACTACTTGACAACTTCTTTAAGTCAGCTGTTGAAAACTGCCAGGCCTCCTGGTGGCGGTAGTCAGCACTAGTGTCCAGGCAGGCATCCTCCTGCCCTGCTTCACCACTGCCCTCTCCTTCTATGACAGGTACAGACATGAGATGCTACCAGCCAACCTCATCCAGGTTCAGCGGGATTACTTTGGAGCTCATACCTATGAACTCTTAGCCAACCCGGGACAGTTTATCCACACTAACTGGACAGGCCATGGTGGCAACGTGTCCTCCTCATCACACAATGCTTAACCAGACTGTTTCTGTTACCCTCCATGATTCCATAGACCAGGACATTCCATGTGCACACAGCACTGCTTACATGGCCCTTTGCCCTATTTTCTGCTCAGATCTCTTAAAGAAGTGTTGTAAGACATGCCTGAAAAAGAGCTTAATTGTAAAGTGGTTCTGTGGGGACTGTCATGCCTTCTGTCCTCGCCTCCAGGAACTCTCCAGGAGCTGATCATGTGTGTTACTACAGGAATCAGCTCCTTGGAGCAGTCCTTTCTGCGTGTCCCCTGTGGGCTAATGAGGCTCTTGTCATGTGGATGGGAAGGGCGTTTGTCATTTAATCAAACTGGAACTTTGTATCATGCAGCTGAGTTTCCTTTTTCTTTTACTCAGTAAAAGCCACTTTTTATCAAAAAAAAAAAAGATTATTTTAACAAAATGATGAAAAGGACACAAGCTATCAAAATCTATGGAATTCATCCAAACCAATCTTAAGGGGAAAATTTATAGCCTTAACTGCTTACATCAAAAATACAAAAAGATCACAGCTAACAACCTGATGTCACATCTGAAGAAACTAGAAATATAAGAGCAAAAGTAACCTCCCTAGGTCATTCTGAGAAGCCAGTATCACTTGAATAAACCAAGAAAGGACACAACAAAAAAATAAATCTATAGACTAACACACCTTATGAAAATAAATGTAAAAATCCTCAACAAAAACCTAGCAAATACAATTCAACAGAACATCAAAAATTAATTCACCATAATCAGTTATTCATCCCAGAGATGGTGGATCAACATAGGCAAACCAATAAACAAGACTGAACACATAACAGAAGTAAAAAACAAGACCATGTAATAATTTCATACATATAGAGAAAACATTAAATTAAATCTAGCATCCTTTCATGATAAAAATCCCTCCACAAACCATGTATAGAAGGAATATATACCAGTATTACAAAAGCCATATATGTCAAACCCATAGCTAAGATCAAACTTAATGAGGAAAAGTTGAAAGCATTCCACTAAGAACTGAAAAAAGACAAGGATGCCCACCATCACTAGCTCTATTCAACAAGAGTACTGGAAATCCCAGCCAGAGAAATCAGGCAAGAGAAAAAAAGAAAGAGTTCCAAATCAAAAATGAAGAGGTCAAACTATCCCACTGCATTTACAATATGATCTTATATGCAGGATAGCTCAAACACTCTGCCAAGTGACTCATCGAATTGATAAATGCAGCAAACTCTTAGCTTACAAAATCATTGTACACAAATCAATAGCATTTCTATATACTAATAACCATCAAGCTGGGATTCAAATCAAAGACTCAATATTATTCACAATAACTACTAAGAAAATAAAACACTTAGAAATATAGTTAAACAAGGAGATAAAAGATCTTTAAGGATAACTATGAAACTGATGAAAGAAATGACAGATGACATTGTTAAAATGCTCATATTACTTAAGGTGATTTACAGATTCAATGGCATTTCCATCAAAATACCAATGTCATATTTCACAGATCTAGAAAAAAATCTACATTTCTTTTGAGACCAGAAAAGAGCCAAAGCAATCTGAAGCAAAAAGAACAAATTCAAAGGCATCTAATTACCCGACTTCAAATTACACAACAAGGCTATATATTAACCAAAACATCATGGTGCTAGTGTAAAAGGATAGGCATAGATCAATGGAATAGAACTAAGAACTGAGATATAAAGTCATCTACTTACAACCAACTGATCTTCAACAAAGCAGACAATATACACTGGGAAAAAGAAGCCCTATTAAATAAATGGTGCTAGGAAACTTGGATAGCCACTTGTGGAAGTATGAAGAAGGACCCCTGTCTCTTTTCATATATAAAATTAATTTAAGATGGATACAAGAATTACATTTAAGGCATGAAACCATAAAAAAATCTTGAAAGAAAAAGGTAAGAAAATCTCTCCTAGACATTGATCTAGGCAAAGAACTATGACTAAGACCCTAAAGTCAAATATGGGAATAATAAATAAGGGGGGCTTGATTAAATTAAAAGCATTCTCTACAGCAAAGGAAATGATGAAGAGTAAATAGACAACCTACATCATGGGAGGAAATATTTGCAAACTCTTCTTTCAATAAAGAACTGATATCCAGAAGCTACAAGGAAGGAACTCAAACCAATCATCAAGAAAAACAACCAGGCTCGGCGCCTATAGCTCAACCAGCTAAGGCGCCAGCCACGTACACCTAAGGTGGCGGGTTCGAATCTCCAGCCCGGACCCGCCAAACAACAATGACGGCTGCAACCAAAAAAAAAAAATAGCCAGGCGTTGTGGCGGGCGCCTGTGGTCCCAGCTACTTGGGAGGCGGAGACAAGAGACTCGCTTGAGCCCAGGAGTTGGAGGTTGCTGTGATCTGTAATGCCACGGCACTCTACCCAGGGGGACAGCTTGAGGCTCTGTCTCAAAAAAAAAAAAAAAAAAAAGAAAAACAACCAAACAACCTCAGTAAAAAGTGTACAAAAAAAAGGCTGGACATGGTGGTTCACATCTGTAACCTAGCACTCTGGGAGGCTGAAGCAAGTGGATTGCTTGAGCTCAGCAGTTCAAAAATAGCCTTAGCAAGATCAAGACTCCTCTACTAACAATCTTTACTAAAGATAGAAAAACTAGCCAGGCATCATGGGGGCACCTATAGTCCCAGCTACTCGGGAGGCTGAGGCAAGAGGATCACACAAGCCCAAGAATTTGAGGTTGCTATGAGCTACAATGATATCATTGCACTCTACCTAGGTTGACAGAGTGAGATTCTGTCTCAAAAATAAATAAACAAATAAATAAAAAGTGTGCAAAAGACACGAGCACAAGTATTTCAAAAGAAGATAGACAAATGGCCAACAAACATATGAATAAATGCTCAATATCATTAATCACCAGGGAAATATAAACTGAAACTACAAGTAGATGTCACCTTATACCAGTTAGAATGGCTATTATTAAAAAGTCAAAAAAGAATAGATGCTGTCTTGATGCAAAAGAAAGGTAATACTGAAACTAATTTGCTGGTGGGTGGGCCTGCAAATTAGTACAAACTCTATGAAAAACAGTTTAGAAATACCTGAAAGAAATAATTATAGACTTAACATTTGATCCAACAACTCCACTATTGAGTATCTACTCAAAGGAAAAGAAGTCATTTTATCAAAAACACACCTGAATTCAAATGTTTATTGCAGCTGCATTCACCATCCCAAAATGGGGAATAAACCTAAGTACTTAACAATGCATGAGGGAATTAAGAATATTTGTTACATATACACCACAGATTATTATTTAGCCATACAAAAGAATGAACTAATATCTTTTGTAGAAGTTTGATAGAACTGGAGACAATTTTCTTAAGTGTAGTATCTCAGGAAAGGAAAACAAATAACACATGTGCTCTCTAATAATTGGCAACTAATTGATGGGCATACATGAACACAAAGGATCACTGGAAATTAAGAACAGGAGGAGGACCAAAGTGGTAAAAACTACCTATTTGGCACATTAAACACTCTTTGGGTAATGGGCATTATAAAACTACATTTGTAACAAAAATATTTGTACCTCCTTAACATATTTAATTTTAAAACAAGTCTAAGAAAAAGAGACAAAACATTAGGTAATAATGTAGAGTTCAATTCAGCAAGAAGATAATTGTAAATAGATATGTACAAGCCAGAGGATCCAAATAAATAGAAAGAAATATTGTCAGAGATAAAGAGAAAGATAAATCCCAGTACAATAATAATTGGGGATTCCAACATGCCACTTTAGCATTGTCCAGATCATCTAGAAAGAAAATTTAAAAAGAAATATTGGATATAAACTACATTGTGCACCAAGTGGACATTTCATTTCTCCTCAGTTATAAAATATGCATGTTTCTCATTAGTATATGCAAAATTCTCCAGGATAGACATATACTAGATCTACGAAACACACATCAACATAGTTTGAAAAACTAAAATCATATCCATAATGAAATTAAACCAGAAATAAATGCCAAGTGCAACTTTGGAAACAGTACAATAAGTGGAAATTAAACAGAATGTTCCTGGATTATCAATGAGTCTATGAAGAAATTAAGAAAGAACTGAAAAATATCTTGAAAAGCTGAAAATGAAAGCACAACATACAACAATCTGTATAATATAACAAAACAGTTGTGAAGGAAGTTTGTAGCACATATGCCTACATCAATATAACAAAACAATTTCAAATAAACAATTAGAAAAGCAAGGTCAAACTAAATCCAAAATTAGGAGAAAGAAAGAAATTTTTTTAAAATCCAGAAGAGAACTAAACAAACAAGAATATCTCTCTCTCTCTCTCTCTCTCTCTCTCTCTCTCTATATATATATATATATATATATATGTGTATTTTTTCAACAAAATGAAAAGTTGATTGTTTGGAAAAAAAAGAAAATCAATATACCCTTAGACAGAATGAGTAAAGAAAAAGAGAGAGAGAGAGAAAGGGAAGTGTGAAGAGGAGGCTGTGAGGTGGCAGAGCCCACATTTCAATTAGGGAATGACCTCCAGCTGCTCTCCTCCAGCTGAATCAACATGATTTTCCTCCTCTTAAAACAACGTGTTTTTCTCCTTCTTGGATATGTTGTCAGATGTCACGTACCTCTTTCTTTAACTAATCTTTAGAAACTATACAGAAAACTATGCAACCCTTGCCTTTTATTTCTTATTTTTAACATATGTTAACAATGTTGTGCAGTAGAAACTGTTGACAGAATTAATTGTTCTTCATAGTTATTTACGTTTTCTAATCATATTGTAAGACCAAAAGTATGTTTTTAGTGTATGCTACTTCCTCATAAAAAAAAAAAAAAACTTTATTTTATAGTACTAAGAGACTATAAAATAAAGCTGATTGTGTATTTGGGGGCTGGATGCAGTTATGACTGCTCCAGACCTCCTGATCCCATCCTTGTCTTTTGCATCTTTTCTCTCATTCCCCACCATTCCCACTCTGGTTCAACAGGAATGAAGAATGTTAGAGTCCTTTTGGACAACAATTTGGCACTTTCTTAGAAAGCTGAACATAGTTTTACTAGATAATCTGTAAGTATTTACCAATTGTCTTGAAAACTTATGGTGATATAAAAACCTTCTCATGAATATTTATAGCCAATTTATTCATAATAACCAAAACTAGAAGCAACCAAAATGTTCTTTAATAGGTGAATATATAAATAAACTCTAGTATATAAATAAGATGAAAAGTTATTCAACAATAAAAAGAAATGAAATATTAACCTGTGAAAGCCATAGGTGGATCTTAAATATGGAATGATATGGGAAAGAAGTCAGTTCTAAAAAAGCTGCATACTATCTGAATTCAACTATATGGTATTATAAAAAAGGAAAACTACAGTGCTATCAAAAAGATAAGCAGTTACCATGGATTCTGCAGGGAAAGGGTTGAATAAGTAAAACATGAGAGGTTTTGTAGAGCAGAAAAAATGTTGCATAAATCCAAAATTGTGGATCCATAACATTAAGCATTTGTCAAAACTCTTAGAAACTTAGAGCACAAAGAATAAAACCTTATTGTATGCAAATGTTTTTAATAATCATTTAGGAGGCCAAGGGATCCCAGAATACAAATGCAGATCATGACAAAAGGATCTGTCTCTGTCTCACAAATATATGAAATAACCTCATGGAAGGGAACAGGGAGGAAAAGTTCTCCCCTCGGTAACCTTAGAAATGAGTGGAGGCTCATTTTAGACTAAAAGCTAAATAAAGTGTACATAAATTCTAGTTTTAAAGATTTTTCCTCACAGGGGCACTCATTAATAATTCCTTTACCACTGTGTACACATATTGGAACTGAACCATTAAGTAAAAGGATGAGAGTTGGAAGGAGCCAGGTTTCTCACTGTTGGAGTAGGGGGTTATAAATAAGCAAGGGAGGGGGATAGAATGAGCCATGTGATCATGGATTTGAGTCAGAGAATCAATATAATTTCATAATTACCTTAATACAGATACAGGTGGCCACATACAGAAATAGATACAGGTGTGCACATTACACACAAGTTAATATACATACATATACATCATTTTTTGGCCTAGAAAATGTGGGCATTAGGTGTGCTCATTGCTCCTAGAAGCAATGATATCCAGGAGCAATGAGCACACCTAATGCCCACATCTTGTTTTCTAATACCATACTCTGCTAAAAGAAACTGGAGCTTCGGGGGTGGAGCAAGATGGCAGAGGGAATGCATCCCTGGATCAACTCTCCTTGAGTTTCAGGTGAGAGTGGGGGTGCTGTATCCTTCCCTGCATAGAGTGTTGGCACAGAAAGGCAACATAGGCTGTGCAGCAAAAAGGTAGATTGCTGGACTGGAATTGTAAGAAAACTCAGCACTGCAGCTGAAACAGCACCAGCTGCCACAGCCAGCCGCCAGCTGCCAGGGGCCTGAGACAGCAGCAACCAACCCCTCCTCCATGGAGGACTTCTGTTCCCAATCAGTGGGGAGTTTGGGCGTTTTACAGAGTGTAGTGAGGCATGGACTCCTGCTTGGAATTCGGCAACCAGAAAGGGGAGCCATTTGGACCCCATTTGGAGAGTCAGGGGTCTAGGCATCAGAACAGAAAAGTGAGGGGGGAAAGGACCCCGTTTAGGAAACAGACAAACTTTGTAATTTTAGAAAAGTCTTTGTGGTGCTAAGCTGGAGCTGCGAGTGACAGCAGCAATGAAACCCTTCCCTACTGAGACAGAAAAGTCTTTTGTGCTCTGCACTGAGACGTGGGCATCAAGGGTAGCTGACCCCTTCCCTACAGAAGCTAACAGCTCTTTTGTGCTTCACTCTGAGTCTACGGGTATCAGCCACAGCTGGCCACCCCTCATGGAGGCTGAGGGCTCTTCTGTACTCCACACGGAGTCTGCGGACATCAGCGGTGGCTGGCCTCTCCCCCACAGAGGCTGAGGGCACTTTTGTGCTCCCCACTGAGTCCACAGGCATCTGCTGTGGCCAGCCCCCCCTTCTGGAGGCTGAGGGCTCTTCTGTGGTCTGTGTGGAGTCTGTGGGCAGCCCCTCCCCTGCAGAGGCTGAGGACTCTTTTGTGTTCTGCACTGAATACATGGGCATCAGTGGCAACCAGTCCTTTCCCCATGGAAGATTAAAACTTCCCAGTTTTGGGGGAAACTAAGAGTTGAGTGGATAATCTGGTGAAGCATGGACTCCTATGCTGAATTTGGAGGGCAGATTAGTGTGTCATCTGGAACAGGACAGCTGAGGCTGGGTGGCCAGTCAGGAAGCAGACATATTGTGAAACTCCAAAAATGGTGTCTCCATAGCACCACTTCCTATGGACCAGTTGCTGAGAGGGCATACAGCGGTCTAATAGAGTTTTTTTGTTTTGGGGTTTTTTTGTTCTTTTTCTTTTTCTCTTTTCTTTTTTTTTTTTCTCTTTTTTTTTTTATCATTTTATGATTACCATTTTTTGGTTTGTTTCTTTTTTGTCTGTTTACTTGTTTCTGATTGTCTGTACATCTATGTACTTGTGTGTCTGGTAATATCTTTATCTGTTTATTTGTTCATTTGGTGTCAAAATGTTTTATACTTTGATAAATTTTTGGGTTGGCTATTTTCCATTACTCTAATTTTCACATTCAACAAGAATACGGGGGAACAGGGGGTGAGGGCAGACTGGAGCTAGTTTTCAACAAAAACTTCAGTCCTGGGGGAGAGACCTAGTCCAGCTAGATACCTGCTGCTTGCTTGAGCCCTGCATTCCCCTGGTGGCAGGTGGAATTCCCGCTGTTGCCACCACGCTCGGTGGGCACAGGGTGCTCAAGAACTGCAAGAGGACAGTCAGTTGAGAGGAATTCATACTAGAACAGTGGTACACCAAGGCAAAGAGGAACAGCCACAGCAGTGGGAGCAATAAGGCTCACACCCCTGAGGCTTTTCTAGACAGACATGCCCTATCTCTCTGGACAGCAAGAGGAAGCCAGCATTTCCTTCAGTGGCAGCCACTGGAGCAACAGTTCTGGGATGGACTGCAAATGGTGTAAATTCAGCATGGGGCGGAATCAGCAGAAAAACTCAGGCAACATGAATAACCAAAGTAGATCAACTCACCCAAGGAAAAATGGGGCAGATTCAATTGAAGACCACATCCATAAACAGATGGCTGAGATGTCAGAAATTGAGTTCATAATTTGGATAGCAAATAAGATTAACAAAATGGAAGAGAGGAAGGAATTAGAATTTCAAGAAATTATTCAAAAGATGTCTCCAGAATTCAACGATTTCAAAGATAAAATGACCAAAGATTTTGAAACACTGAGGCAAAAGGTTGCAACCCTCAAAGATCTGAAAAATTAGGTACAGTCTCTCGGTAACAGAATGGAGCAGGCAGAATAAAGGACCTCTGACACTGAAGACAAAGCTTCTGAACGTGCCCAAGCACTCAAGGATGAAGAGAAATGGAGAGCAAAAATGGATCACTCTCTCAGAGAGCTCTGGGATAATTCAAAGAAAACTAATATTCATCTTATAGGAATCCCTGAAGGCGACAAAGTGGCTTCACAAAACATAGAGGCTCTACTTGATAAAATTATGAAAGAGAACTTTCCAGAAATGCCAAGAGATTCTGAAATTCAGACAGCAGAAAGTTTCAGAACACCAGCATGACTCAACCTAAACAAGACATCCCCCAGGCACATCATAATTAACTTTACTAAAGTTATTATGAAAGAGAAAATTCTGAAAGCAGTTATATGTAAGAAAACCATAACCTACAAGGGGAAGAATGTTAGAATGACTGCAGATCTCTCTGCTGAAACCTTTCATGCTAGAAGAGGGCGGTGGTCGACACTTAACCTCCTAAAACAAAATAACTTTCAACCCAGGATCCTGTATCCAGCTAAACTGAGTTTCATTTATGATGGAGAAATTAAATACTTTAATGACATTCACACATTGAAGAAATTTTCTATAACTAAACCAGTCATCCAGGATATTCTGAGATCTATCTTCCATAATGACCAGCACAATCCTCCCCCACATAAGTAAATTCACACATAAAATTTTAATCAAATTCCAACTTTCACAGTGGCAAACAGATTAAAGATGTCCACTAGACTTTTGAAAACTCCATACCCAAAATTATACCAGGTTTATAAATATTCTCCATCAATGTGAATGGCCTAAATTGCCCTCTAAAGAGGCACAGGCTGGTTGACTGGATACAAAAACTCAGGTCAGCTATCTGCTGCATACAAGAATCCCATCTTACCCTAAAAGACAAATATAGACTCAGGGTGAAAGGATGGTCATCTATATTCCAGGCAAATGGAAAGGAGAAAAAAGCAGGTGTTGCAATTTAGTCACAGATACAATAGGCTTAAAACCAACATAAGTAAGCAAGGATAAAGATGGACACTTTATATTTCTTAAGGGTAATATTCAGTACAATGAAATAAAAAAATAGTCAAGAACGTTATTCTGTTTATAGTAGTGCCAAAGAAGATGAAATATCTGGGAATTTACCTAACAAAGAACATGAAAGACGTTTATAAAGAGAACTATGAAACTCTAAGAAAATAAATAGCTGAAAATGTTAACAAATGGAAAAACATACCATGCTCATGGCTGGGAAGAATTAACATTGTTAAAATGTCCATACTACCCAAAGCAATATATAGTTTTAATGCAATCCCCATGAAAGCTCCATTGTCATATTTTAAAGATCTAGAAAAAAATAATGCTTCATTTTATATGGAATCAGAAAAAACCTTGAATAGCAAAGACATTACTCAGAAATAAAAACAAAGCAGGAGGAATTATATTACCAGACTTCAGACTATACTATAAATCCATAGTGATCAAAACAGCATGGTACTGGCACCAAAACAGAGAGGTAGATGTATGGAACACAATAGAGAGCCAGCAGATGAATCCAGCTACCTACTGTTACCTGCTCTTTGACAAGCCAATTGAAAACCTTGAGTGGGGAACAGATTCCCTATTTAACAAATGGTGCTGGGCTAACTGGCTGGCAATCTGTAGAAGACTGAAACTAGACCCACACTTTTCACTGTTAACTAAGATAGACTCTCACTGGATTAAAGATTTAAACTTAAGACATAAAACTATAAAAATACTAGAAGAAAGTATAGGGAAAACACTTGAAGAAATCAGCCTGGGTGAAAATTTTATGAGGATGACCCCTTGGGCAATTGAAGCAATGTCAAAAATACAGTTTTGGGATCTGATCAAACTAAAAAGCTTCTGCACAGCCAAGAACACAGTAAATAAAATGGGTAGACAGCCCTCAGAATGGGAGAAGATATTTGCAGGTTATGTCTCAGATAAAGGTTTAATAACCAGAATCCATAGAGAACTCATACATACTAACAAGAAAAAAACAAGTGCTCCCATCTCAGAGTGGGCAAGGGACTTGAAAAGAAATTTCTCTAAAAAAGATAGGCGCATGGCCTACAGATATATGAAAAAATGCTCACCATCCTTAATCATCAGAGAAATGCAAATCAGAACTACTTTGAGACATCACCTAAGTCCAGTAAGATTAGCCCATATCGCAAAATCCCAAAACCAGAGATGTTGATGTGGATGCAGAGAAAAGGAAACACTCCTACACTGATGGTGGGAATGCAAATTAATTCATTCTTTTTGTAAAGACATCTGGAGAACACTTAGAGAACGAAAAATAGACCTGCCATTTGATCCTGCAATTCCTTTATTAGGTATATATCCAGAAGACCAAAAATTGAATTACAACAAAGATATTTGTATCAGAATGTTTATTGAAGCCCAAGTCATAATTGCTAGGTCATGGAAGAAGCCCAAGTGCCCACGAATGGATCAATAAATTGTGGTATAAGTAAACTATGGAATATTATGCAGCCCTAAAGAAAGATGAAGACTTTACCTCCTTCATGTTCACATGGGTGGAACTAGAAAATGTTCTTCTTAGCAAAGTATCTCAAGAATGGAAGAAAAATCATCCAATGTACACAGCCCCATTTTGAAACTAATTTATAGCTTTCATAGGAATGTTATAACCTAATTATAGCCTTAGAATATGGGGAGTGGGAGGGAGAGCGGATGGGAGGGGGGTGGATGGGGGGAGGGAGGGTGATTGAAGGGCCACCTCTATGGTTTATCCTACAAGGGTACAAGTAAATCTTTCTAAAAGCAGAGTATGAATGCCTTAACTCAATAACTAAGAAAATGACATGAAGGCTACGTTAACCAGTTTGATGAGAGTATTTCAAAATGTATATGGAAACACCACACTGTACCTTGTGATTGCATTAATGTACACAGCTATGATTTAATAAAAAAATCTTAAGAAGAAAAAAAAAAAAGAATGAAAACAATTAAGTTTAAGAGTAAGGGTGGCACCTGTGGCTCAAAAGAGTAGGGCACTGGCCCCGTATGCTGGAGGTGGTGGGTTCAAACCCAGCCCTGGGAAAAAAAACTTCAAAAAAAATAGTTTTAAGAGTAATTGAATCCTTGGCTAAATCTGAATAAGGTCTATAGTTTAAATAGTTATCCAGTCAGTGATTTTTTTTTTGCCATTTTTGGCCAGGGCTGGGTTTGAACCCACCACCTCTGGCATATGGGGCTGGCGCCTATTTGAGCCACAGGCACTATCCCAGTGATTTCTTTTGATGCTCATCAAAAGCATCAGGAAAATGTGTTATATTAGAAGAATGTGCTTGTTTGTAGCAAAAAATAGTGACATACTTAGGTGTAAAGAGGTACCATGTCTACAACTAATTCTGAAGTGTTTTAGAAAAATAACATGAATGTGTACACACTACCACACATATACACACACAGTTTAATAAAGCAAGTGTGGTAACGCTATCATTTAGGGAATCTGGGTAAAGGGTGTATGAGAATTGTTGATACTATCTTTGCAATGTTTTTATGAGGCTGAAATTATTACAAAATAAAAGTTAAAAGTTAGAATCATATAGAAAATGAATATATGAGTGCATAAATGAATGAATGCACGGAATAGCTGCAAAAAGATGTCATCTATCACCACTGTGGCACCCAAGCATATGAAGGCACTTTTCCTACCCATGGTTTGGGCACTTTTCCTACCCACACCACCAACAGTCCCTGAGACATAGCCCCAGGTGTGTAGTTTCTCCTACCCAGAGGCAACATCGTCCTTAGAATTCGGGAGGTTTTCACTGCAGCAGAAACTTTTACATTTCCCCAGGATTTACATTCATACTAACATCAGTTGAAGCTTTTAAATCAGTAGTAGGATTGTCCCACTTGGACACAGCCAGTTTATAAGCCCAATGCTAGTTCTCTACCCACCCACCCCCACCCCGACTGTGCTTTGATTTACCCAGGGATAATATAAAAGCTGATGGAGAAATGGGACAGTGGGGCTGGACGGCAAGAAGGAAGAATGAGCAGCTACCATTGCCCTTGCAGTTGGGGTTCACGCTTCCTGACTTTCCTCTGTCATAATGATAGAGATAATTATTTACAATGCACTACTAATTTATTTCTAAGAATAGGTCTGTATTTCACATTTACAAAAGGTACCACAAGGTCCACTGTTAAGGGAAAAAAGAAACAAGTTGTTCTAGAATTTCAGCACTTGCTCATTACCTCAGACTAATACAGAAGGCGAAGAAAAAAAACTATGGAAATTAAATGGGATTTTTGACCAAACTCAGGCTTATTTCCATGAATATATTTATTTTTTATTTTTATTCTCTTTGTGTTTTACTGTTGAGTGTTTTTTTTCTTTATCATTTGCCATCTCTTGCTAAGAGAAAAGGGGCTAACGTTGGAAATTATAGAAGGTATCCAAAGGCCAGTATTTCTAGCACCAATAGAAGCTTGGTTTTCCCTTCCACCAAGATTTGCAGTCCTGTCTGAGCAACTGTAGAGACCTGGTTACACATTGAAAACAAATGAAGATTTTAGCTGACCCTTAGTCACAGGTCAATTGGAATGTTCTGGGTTAAGAACACTTGCTATTGAAGCTCTGGGAAGAGGAAGCACTTTTCATTAGCACAGAATTTTCTTTGCTGGAATGTAACTGTGCAACTATATTAAAAGTTTGAATCTAGGCTCGGCACCTGTGGCTCAAGTGGCTAAGGCACCAGCCACATACACCTAAGGTGGCGGGTTCGAATCCCCAGCCCGGGCCCGCCAAACAACAATGATGGCTGCAACCAAAAAATGGCCAGGCATTGTGGTGGGCACCTATAGTCCCAGCTACTTGGGAGGCTGAGACAGGAGACTCGCTTGAGCCCAGGAGTTGGAGGTTGCTATGAGTGTGATGCCATGGCACTCTACCCAGGGGGATAGCTTGAGGCTCCATCTAAAAAAAAAAAAAAAAAGTTTGAATCTATCCCCATTACTTTGCTGTGGCCCCCAAACATCCCAGAATAAATAAATTTACCATTCCTTTCTCTGCTTCTCTTCTAGTTTGCCTTTCCTCTTTTCTGATTATAGTATTGCTAATTAGGAGCCAAGAGAGTTGTAATTTTGAAGCAAAGAGTAAAAGCTTTCCGCCAGTTCAAATAAAGAAGCCAAGATTCTATTAAGATGTTGACTTAGGGTGAGTTAGTGGCTCACATTTGTAATCTCAAAATTTTGGGAGGCCAAGATGGGAGGAATGCTTCAACCAAGTTTAAGACTAGCCTGGGCAACATACTATCTCTACAAAAAAATTTTAAAAATTAGCTGGGAATGGTAGTGCACACCTGTAGTCCCAGCCACTCAGGAAGCTGAGGTAGGAGGATGGCTTGAGCCCAGGAGTTAGAGGTTACAGTGAGCTGTGATCACACCATTGATCTCTAGCCTGAGCAACAACGTGAGACCCCTTCTCTATTTAACAAAAAAAAAAATGCAGATGTTGATTTAGTAGGTACATGGAGTTAGCAAGGTGCAATGACCGGCCTAAATAGCCATCAAGTATTTGGCCTGGAATCCAGGTACCACTTTGAATTGAAAGGGATTGTTTTCTGCTTTGTGAATACAGCTAATTCACTTCATAAGGAAAATGTACTTTCTTGTTGGCCTTCATAGTGCAAATAATTATACATATTGATCGAAGGAGTTTGTCCAGAGACCTCTGGAGCAACCCAATGGGCTATATTTGGGCACTGATCTCCTCCTTCCTGAAGTTCTGATCATAACCATCTCCTGTTGTAACTAGTAACTGTTGTTTATTGTGTGCCTACATGCAAAAGACTGAGTAATTCTCATTTAATTTCTGCAATAACCTAGGCAGCAAGTATATAAATGACAAAACCAAGGCTTGTACAAATCTCCCATGTCACTTTGGAATCTAGTTTCACAATACTTTGAAGAGTAATTCTCTGTCCTAAAAGCAATGCTGATGGTCCCTCAGAATAAAGTCTCTGACGGTTTTCCTTCCCTAGTACTATCTAAGGCAGAGAGAAAAAGGTCAGTAGTTTCCCCTCTAACCTGATAATCAATAGTTTACAGTTTCTTAAAATCCTTTTCCTCTGTGGAATTGAACCCCTCTAACTTACAGTCTAATTTTGATATGTAAACATTCTCTACTAGGGACTAAGACACCTTGATGCTGGTTCAGTAAAGCAGCCCATTGGTTAGGAACAGAATCAATGAGGAAGCTACTTGTTATCAGGCTGGCCATTTGCTGGAGTGTAGTCCTGGTCCATTTGGTACCTGGCCAGAATACAGTCCTAATGGTTTAAAAGAACAGAAACGTGGCTTCATTAGATTTGATTTTTATTCGTATGGTAATCTAGTCCCATTGTGTCCACAGAGGCAAGGAGATTGTTGACTTTTTGCAGATTCAGGGGCTGACCCTTTCTCCTCTCTTCAAGGTTCTCAATGCAGGCCCTTTATTAATAACCTGAGTACTGTCATCTCTAGAAGCTTCCATGAGCTGGACCAAGATGCTGCTGACATTAAGACTAATGACTGTATTTGTTTCCTATTGCTGCTGTAAGGAATTACCATAAATTTCCTGGCCTAAAATAACAGTGATATATTCTTTTATAGTTCTAGAAGTCAAACATCTAAAAGCAGGTTTAAGGTGGTGACAGGGCTGGTGTCCTCTGGAGGCTCTGAGGATAGAATATTTCCTTGACTTTCTCAGCTGTTAGTGGCCCACAGTATACTTTAGTTTTCCTCCATCTTCCTCCACTCTGGTCTCTGTCTCTGTCATCATGTTGCCTCTTCAACAGTCTATTCTCCTTCTTTTCCCCTCTGATGAGGACACTTGTGATTCTATTTAAGACACACCCAGATAATATAGCTCCCCCCGCAGGGTTCCTTCTGCAATGTAAGGTAATATTCCACAGATTCCAGAGATTAGGACATGGACATCTGGGGAACCATAATGATTCCATGGCTTTTGCCTTCCTTATTCTTGGAAAAAGTAAAGTAATTATTTTATTTCCTGTACTTGACCATAATATACTTCCATTTAGGCTATATCATAAATACACAAATATGCAAGTTTATTTATACTCTAGGAGTGGTGAGCTAACACTTGAAAGACCATATTTAGTAGACCATGCTTCCCAGTCATGTGCTTTAACTACTGCTACCTGGATTTGCTTCAGAAGGATAATTCAAAAAATTTGCCTTTGGTGAAATAAGTGTTCAAGACACATGATAAACAGAAATAGTGTACAGGTACCTCGCCCCTTGCATGAATGGGGCATAAAAGTCAGGTGAGCACACAGCCAAATACTTTGGGTATAGCACCCTAATTCTAGCACTCCACTCAGAACAAGTGCCTCCTACTCTCATCCCATACTGAAGAATCTCTTCCCCTGATGATCTTACTCAAAGGTTCAGTGCCCTGTCATGAGAATACTATTGCATTTGCCTCAAAGTGTTCATTTAATGCAAAGTGCCTGCCAAAGTACTTAAAAAAACACAGAATTGGAACTTTGACCAATCCTCCAGTATAAGTTTTTGTGCCAGCTTGTTAATAAATAGCTGAACACAGAGTAAAATTCTGTCTGAAACTTGTTTTAAAGGAACATACCACCTGATAGCAAGGCTGTCTAGGAGGAAGCAAGTAGTTCCCATTTGCCCACTAACTTCTGATCTTCAAAAGCCATTCTTTTGATAGTCATAAAAAAATATCTAACAAATTATAAATCCCAAAAGTGAAGTTCATCTCATAATAAATTATGGCCAAATGTTCTTGATTTAGAGAATTTTTTTCTCTGGTCATTTTTCTTGACCCTTAATCTCTACTTTCATCTTTCTGTTTACAACCACTAACAGATGAGGAAGGGACTGGGCAAGTAGCAAGTGAATATTCACAAATTATCTCAGCAACAAGCCACCCCACTTCCCTGTTTGACTGATCCACAGATGGTGCCCACTGGTACAATTTTCTATTCAATTAACAGAATTTAGTCCTGTTTTCTGATACTAAAATTGTTCTTAGTTTAAATCCTAGAATTAAATACATTGATAGGTCACAGTGCAAAGAGCACTCTGGCTTTGAGGGGATTTCCCAGCTGGACTTAGTTGCATACATTAACTGCTACTGCCCTCCTGTCTATACAGCTGTCTGTCATACCTGCCAAATGTCATGACTGACTCACATGCCATTTGAATATGCTTATACTACAAGTGAAAAAATACAGAGACTGGGTTACAGAGCTGGTTTTGTGGTAGTTGACTCTTTTTTAGACAAAGCTGACTGGAATGCTCCCCTCTGCCACCCATCTTCCTGATGCTGTCTCCTAAGAGTCCCTGGGGGTCTGTGTTTAGCTGGCAGTGTATCTCTGTGCCCTCAAGGGGGATGTCTACTGAGATCTTTTACTTCTATTTTGATGTTATTTTGCCCACATCTCTAAAACTTTGGTAGTAGATCTCTAGGGCTCATCTCCACTTCTCTAGTCTCCAGTCTCACCCTTGTCTCTAAGCACCAGGCCTAACTTCACATTTCTTTCTAGAACTTTCCAGTTGCTAGGCATTTCAGAACCAAATCCATCAAATACAGAACTCCCACTCAGCCACATTTGCTTTTCTGTCTTGGCTTGCCTTCCTCCAATCGCCCCTCAGTCCCCCAGGCTCAGAGCCTTTTTGTGTTCCAGCCTTTGTGCTCCTGAACACACTCACCCAATCTGTGGGCAAGTCTCCAAACACGTCCAAGAGGGCTTCCCAGGTCTGCCCTCGTCCAGACAAGAGTACAACCTCCCAAATCGCTGGCACCTCTCTCGCAGCACATGTCTCCCATCAGCTTGGGACATGCACATCCTGTCTGCCCCACTTGTGATATACTCCAGACATAGAGGTGACTTTTCTTCCTCCCTTCTGTTGCCTCTAGTCCAGGGCCCTGCATATCATGCTCAGAGAGTGGATATGGAAATTGGCCATCCTTTGGATGGAAAGTTGCCTAGAGACCTTGTATCCTGAACTCTCGTCTTGTTTAGCCTTGTGCCTCTCAGGTTGATTGATGGCAAATTTCATGATAAACTTTTGGGGTTCTATATGGAAAAGAGATAAGAAAATAGAGATACATGGAAAAGTGCCATCAAGAATTCATTATGTGGGTCAACCAAAAAATGTGTTTATAATCAGGTTCTCTGGCTGTGGACTTGGTAGCTGAGTCTAGGGTCACTTTATTCATAGTTCCAGTGGCACTAGCCTCTGAGACAGTGGACTAAAGTAGGCAAAGGGGTTATTGCACGTTAGAAAAGCATCCAACACACTTCAGTAGCTTTCTGGTGATTGCTCAGGACACTTCAGCAGAGCTGCCAGCCCCTAAGGACAGCAGGAACTGCCAACCTGTGTGGCCACAGCCCCCACAACCACAGCAGCAGGAAATGGGGCCTCGGAGCATGGCACTCATTTGCCAAATGAAAGGATTCCAGGAAAGGTTACAAGCTTTTCCCATTACTCTTCTCTTTTCCATCTATCAGTTCATTCACTGATAAGAATAGACCCAAAAGCAATAAAAAGGACAAAGCATCTTTCCTGCTGATTTAATATCAGGATAAGCTAAATAATCACTCTAGATATCCAGGTCTTAATCTCTGGGAATTCTGAATGTTCTTTCCTATGGGAAAAGAATCTTTGCAGGTGTGATTAAATTAAGGATCTAGACATGGGGAGATATCTTGGGCTACTCCCATATAATTAGAAGTATTATAAGAGGGAAGCAGAAGGAGATTTAATAGAAGAGAAGGCCATATCCATATCAAGGCCATGTCACAGCTACAAAATGAGGCAGAGTCAGAGAATCAAAGAGGAAAGATGAAAACCATTGACTTTGAACATGGAAGAAGGGGCCATGATCCAAAGAATACAAGGACTGTGGCTCTTGAAGCTGGAAACAACTAGGAAATGGATTTTTCCTAAGAGTCTCTGAACTTCTTGCCAACTCTTGATGTTAGCTCTATAAGATTCATGTCTGGCCTCCAGAACTAGAGGAGAATAAATTTGAATAGTATTAAGCCAAAAAATTGTAGTAATTTGTTACAGCAACCACAGGAAAC
Source organism: Galago senegalensis (assembly GCA_963575145.1). Classification (NCBI taxonomy): domain Eukaryota; kingdom Metazoa; phylum Chordata; class Mammalia; order Primates; family Galagidae; genus Galago; species Galago senegalensis. Next base: position 29,382 of record CAUYTI010095267.1, read on the forward strand.
TAACACACATACTAATGTTATCATTCCTTCCCACTTTTGGCAGATCAGACTATAACACAGAACATTTTGCATTAAATTATCAAAAAATACAGGTATCCCAAAAGTTTCCCCTAAAGTTTCTATTACAAAGTATTTACAAAATATTCTCCATGTGTTGGCCATCTCTTTGTAAGGTTGTATAATGTATAGCTTTAAATAAAGATACATTTAGCTACAATTTCCCATTTTCCTTATGTATGGTGACTTAAATGGAGACGTTTGGGATATCCCATAATTAGACTAGGAGATTACTCTATGCCACGTGTCAGGAAGTCAAAATTGTGACATTGGGCAGTGCCTGTGGCTCAAAAGGGTAGGGCGCCGGCTCCATATGCCAAAGGTAGTGGGTTCAAACCCAGCTCCGCCAAAAAAAAATTGTGACATTAAAATGAGGAATTCGTGAGTACCTTTGGGAATTTTCAGACAAGTAGCTCTGGGCAAGGATAGTTCTGGGGAGTGGTGCTCTTTTGTGATTTTTTATCCCTTCAGGAGCGAACTCAATTCTGAAAAATATTTCACACCAAGGGAAAGGTTACTCAATGTATGAATTTGTCTTTGCCGTATAGTTGGAGTCTGCTGGAAGAAGGCTATGAGTCACAAAAGGTGATGGTTCAGAATCAACATATGGGTCTGACAATTAAGTTTATTCATCCTCAAAAAAGTGCTATATACTCATTGTTGAGTATCACTATGGTCACCTTTGAAGTATTCCCCTTGGGAAGCTATGCACTGATGCTAGAGCCTAGTCCATCCTCCAAAATGATCTCGGAATTCTTTTTCTGGAATGGCCATCAGAACTGTGTTCATATTATCCTTGATGTCCTGAATGTCTTTTTTCAATATTTCCTTTATGTTAGTGTAAAGAAAAAAGTCACTGGGGTCTATATCAGGTGAGGAGGGAGGGTAATCTAATATACTTACTTGCTTACTGGCTAAAAACTCCCTCACAGACAGTGCTGTGTGAGCTGGTGCATTGTCATGATGCAAGAACCATGAGATGCTGGTGAAGAGTTCAGATTGTTTTCATCTAACTTTTTCATTCAGCTTTTTCAGCACTTCCAAATAGTAAATTTGGTTCATTGTTTGTCCATTTGGTACAAAGTCATAGTAAACAATCCCTCTGATATCAAAAAAGGTTAGAAACATCATTTTGACTCCTGATTTGGACTGATGAAACTGTTTTGGTTGTGGAGAAATGGCTGACTTTCTTAGGCACTTTGATGCTTTGTTTCAGGGTTGTTTTAGTACACCCATGTTTCACCATCAGTGATAAAAGAGCCCAAAATATCCTCTTGCCTCTTTAAAGGGTCTTGGCAAACTTTGACTCTTTCTGCTTTTGTTCATTGATAAGTTCCTTTGAGAACTATTTTTTTTTTTGAGACAGTCTCTCACTTTGTCACCTTCAGTAGAGTATTGTTGTGTCATAGCTCACAGGAACCTCAAACTCTTGGGCTAAAGCAATTCTCTTGCTTCAGCCTCCCAAGTAGCTGAGACTACAGGCACTTGTCACAATGCCCAGCTATTTTTTTTTTTTTTTGAGACAGGGGTCTCTCTCTTGCTCAGGGTGGTCTCAAACTCATGAGCTCAGACAATGTACTCGCCTTGGCCTCCCAACTGCTGGGATTACAGGTATAAGCCACTGTGCTCGGCCACCTTTCAGACCATTTTTACATACACCTTTATCAGGCCAAGATTTTCAGTTAAGATTTTCCTGTTTTTCTGTTAATATTTACTTGGGCTATGTTTCTCACAGGCAGGCAATGATTTTGGCATACAATTTGATGAATTTTTGCAATATTTTCATCAGTTCTGCTTATTAGTGGCTTCCCAGACCTTTCTTTATCAGTGATACTTTCTCCCCTCTCAGAAAACGTTTAATCCATTTGTACATTGCTATTTTCTTCATGGCATTATCCCTATAAACTTGGACTAACACATCCCTGATTTCACTTTCACTCTTACCAAGTTTAACAAGAAATTTAATGTTGGTCCATGGCTCTAATTCAAGTTCCAACATTCTCGTGACAGCACACAAAAACATACAGCAAACAGCAACAAAAATGAACGCCATCCAGAAAGACACCACGCCATGCTGACACGAGCACAGCTAGGAGACACCGATATACCAAGGTTATGAAACCTTACCAAGCAATTTGTACAGTGCTGCCAACATAAGGAAACAGTGGCAAGTAAACAAACTTAATTGTCAGCCCTCATAATTATCTCTGCTAATCTCACCCTGGTCCAGATCCCCAGCACCTGTGGGTTCACTGTCACAAAAGCTTCTTAATCCATGTCTTTTTTTGGCTCACTTCCATCTATGGCAGAGGTCCACAAAGGCAGGAGGCCCTCAGAATCTGTGGGGAGAAGATAATTCCATCTACACAGCCCACTTCCAACCCCTGCAGCACCATCTAAAATGAGAGCAGTAGCTGAGAGTGTGTAGCAGGAGGCCAATGGAGGCAGAAGCATGAGGAGGGGCCTTGCCTGAGCTCTAACAGGCTCAGATACTCAGATGACTGGGCCATTCTGTCCTTAAAACCCTCCCCAGGGTATGCACCCTAAAGAATGAAAGTATATATACACATGAAAACTTGCACATGGATGTTCACAGCAGCATTACTTATAATAGCCAAAAAGTAAAAGCAACCCAAATGTCCATCCATGGATAAGTGGATAAACAAAATGAGGTATGTCCATAAAAAATGGGTGTATCCATACAATGTAATAATATTTGGTAATAAAAAGGAATGAAGTTCTAGTACCACATGATGACCCTGGAAAACACTGTGCTAAGTGCAAGAAGCAAGTCACAAAAGACCACATGCTATCTGATTCCACACATATGAAATCTCTAGAATAGGCAAGTTGATGGAGATAGGAAACAAATTAGTGGCTGCCAGAGGCTGAGAATTTGGTGGGAAGGGAGTGGCACTTGACTGCCACACTTAGAGAACCACTGATCAGTAAGACCCAGCTAACGCTCTTCAGCTTGTCCACAAAGCCTTTTCATAACCTGGTTCTGGGCCTGTCTCTAGAGGTTTCCATCTCACCTTACCCCTGATTTATATAAATTTATTTCTAGTCTAGTTCTCCCATACGGTATTAGATATCTATTTACCCCTACCACCTAGCCCAGTGCCTGGCACACAGCAGCCATTCAATTCATGGTTGTTTGTTGTTTGTTTGTTTGTTTCTTTCTTTCTTTAGAAAAATCAGTGTCTCAATGTGTTGCCCAGGCTGGTCTTGAACTCCTGGGCTCAAGTAGAGGACCTGCCTCAGACTCCCGAGTAGCTGAGACTACAGGTACTTGGCTAATTAATGTTTTGAGGCAGTGATTGGGCCCAAGCACCCTCAAAGCCCTATGTCACACAAACAAGTACCCACTTATCCTCCTAAAGCTGGTACTTCCCTCCTTGTCTAAATCTCCTAGAATAGGGACCATAGAGAAAAAGGAATGGACCAAAAAAAAATATTATTTAAGAGCCATAAACACAGAAATTCCAAATAAGCCAAAATATAGAAGCCATGAGTGCTAGAGCATGTAGCCACAGGAAAGATACTAATTAGAGTTAACCAGCCTCTGTGTTCAAGAGGAAATGTATTTTGAGAACCTGATATATACTTTAGATGAACAGAAAAGGACAGCAGGCAGCTGTACACATAGGCAGAAGGCAGCAGCTCCAGCTGTCAGGATGAATGTGTCTTGCCTGGCATACTTTCAGGTGTGAAGGCTGAGACAAAATGATGTTTACTTGATATCACCATGGTAGGATTCTGGGGAAAGGGAAACGTGTTTGAACCATATGTTACATGTTTAATTATATCAAAAAGAATATTTAATTGTATGAAGGATACACATGTTTAATTCTATAAAAAAGAACGACATTCAGCCAGATCGTCCCTTAGGTCCAAGTGATTTCCTTTCAGCAGGTTCTATGAGCCTTGTTATGTGTAACTTGCATTGTGCACCAAGCTGTAGTCCCTAGGGGTACTTTATCCCATGATCACCTTCAGCACACCAGTGACCTCCAACCCACCGGATGCAGAGTGCTTTCTATGCCAACACCACTTCCGGTCAGGCCCCAGCCATCCTGTCAATTGCTGCTCCTCCAAAAATGGAAACATTTTGGTTTTAAATCCTTGTATTTCAGAAGCAAATTAGAGGACACAATGCCTTTGAATTGTTCTCATAGTTTTATTATCTGTCAAAAAGGAATATAGCTGCTGAAAGACAGTAGTTTTCTATAAGCCGGCTATTCTCTGCCAAGAATTAATAGTACAAAAAGGACTAGCAACTAATTGCCCTCTCAGAAAATATCTTTCACCAGAGGATTCCCAAGATGAGCCCTTTCATGTTTCTCTGTTTTGGATGTGCTAGGAAGACTCAAGACATAGTATTTATACAGTCTTATGAATTCTTTAAATAAAAAGTACAGCAGAGGCCTTTTTCCCTTTTTTTAATGGAAACAAGTCTTTCTTAAGTAACTTTTAATATCAGAAAAATAAAACTCTGATAATTCTCTTTACAGCAAATATGTAATGTCAGTGCTTTGGCCATCTTAAGTTAAAGGCCCTTTATTATAAAATATGTGGTTTTCAACTTTATTCAAATTGAATTTATTATCCCTGTGACATCCCTACATATACCTAATAAAAGAGTGTAGTAAAATTGGCAAATACTAAACTATAGTGATAACTAATCATTCTTAGTTTGTGATGTTTAGAAACAGAACTTGCACCTACTATGTGTCGATTCCTCTATATGTTGCAGGGTTAACACTTCCTCTAGGCAGTTCCCAACTTCCTTTGTTTGTATACCCTGTTTTCCTTGCTCATTGCATCCGACTCAACACAAGAACTATTCCTGACAGCTCAGCCCAGGTTCAGAAGGGCAAAGCTTACCCACATACGGAAACTTTTCTCTTGATTGTCCCCATAAAACTCTTCTAGATTTTCTTTATAAGCTATTTAATGACAACCAAATTGCTGGCTTTGCTGTACCACAGGAGGCACATATGTGGATAGCATATCTGAGGCCAAGAAGCAGATTGAAACAATGCAAAAGGATCCAGAGTCCCAGTCTCCTATAAAAACATGCCTTTAAGGAAAATTCAGTTGTTAACAAAGTTAACTTGGGTTTTTATTGCACTGTGCTTGCTTCATGGATAAAGAAAACACTTGAGTGAAAGTTTAATAGTAAAAGAGAAAAATATATAAGTATAATGAAATTGTGTTCACAAATTTTTATAAGCCTAAAGTCAGGGCTCAAAATGAAGTAGAAAGCCACATCAAAAGATTGGCAGCAGCAGAAATATTTGCAGGTAGACAGATTTCACTTCCATATCAGGGGGAAAGTCTACCAATTACAGCTATAGAATAAGCCTTTCAAAGCACGATAAAATGGAAATATTATTACAAGCATAAGAAAATACAGGAAGCTCTCTGAAGCAGTATATAAGGTAGGGAAAAGTATAAATAAATTAGGTTCCATCTGTGTAATGGACTATAGTACTATGTAGCTGTAAAAAAAAAATACAGTATTTGACCTCTGGGGCTAGGTGCTTAAAAAATAAAAATAAAAACATATACAAATTTAAAAATACAATTTCAATACACATATTAACTATTAAAGCTTTCTTTGAATATAAAAAATACAGTAAATTATAATTTGGGGTATCTTTTGGCCAATAACATTTTCAGTTGTGGGCAGTAAACTACATATCAATTTGGAGGCCATCAAGGCAATATTAACTGGGAGAAAGAGATAGCTGGGGGCAGTGCCTGTGGCTCAAAGGGGTAGGGCGCTGGTCCCATATGCCGGAGGTGGCGGGTTCAAACTCAGCCCTGGCCAAAAACTGCAAAAAAAGAGAAAAAAAAGAGATACCTGGGGAAATTATGTATAGAATGACATTGGAAGCGTATTATGCTCTATATGAATATATGTGCATATACACATCTATTCAAAAACATGGACACCATACACCAAACTTCCCATAGTGATAACCTCTGCAGGGAAGGACTGAAGGGGAAAGGGGCACTTTCACAACTTTACATGATGGTAAAGTATTTGAGTTTAATAGAGGTATGCATTGCTTTCATTTTAAAAAGTAACAAAACTTACTAAGTTTGTTACAAGGTCATTGGAAAACATACAATAAAAGAAGAATGCTTCCATTTGAAGGAATGCCAAAGCAGAGACTGTATGGCCAAATGCCCTATAGACTGTTGATTTTTATGTTGGCAGAGAGGGTGCCTAGAAGATGCCCTATGTAATTTGAAAGATCAGTTGCAGACCTGGCAAGTCTTTCCTCTTTGGTGTTATGAATTTGAATTTTTCTTAATTACAAGATCATTCCCATCAGCATACAACATACTATAATATCTCCCATATTTTAAAAAATATCTTCTTTAATCACACTTAGCACTCACTTCTATTACTTCATTTCTATGTCTTCCTTCATCGTTTTTGTTTGTTTATTCATTTGTTTTCCAAGACATAGTCTCACTTGTGGCCCTGGGTGGAGTACCGTGGCATCATAGCTCACAGTTTCTTGGGCTTAAGCAATCCTCTTGCCTCAGCCTCCCAAGTAACTGGGACTCCAAGTGCCCTCTATGATGCCTGGCTAGTTTTTCTATTTTCAGTACAGATGGGGTCTCAGTCTTACTCAGGCTGATCTTGAATGCATGAGCTCAAGCAATCCACTTGCATGGCCTCCCCAAGTGCTAGGATTACAGGCATGAGCTACTGTGTTATTTTCTTTTTAAATTTTTATTTCATAATAATTAGAGAAAATTGCAATAATACAAATATTTTCCATATTCCCTTCACCTAGATTCATCAATTAAGATTTTTTACACTTGTTTTATTCTCTTTCTGTGCACGTGTATGCTTGCACATTTGTGTGTACACAGCTCTTTTCAAGATCATCAATGACTTCCATGTTACCAAATCTAACAGTCAGGTTTGAGTTCTCATCCAATTAGCAGCACTGAAATCATCCCTCCTTGAAACACTTCTTCGCACAGCTCCAGGACACTACTTAGTCTTAGTTGTCTTTCTACTGGCTACTCCTTCTTAGCATCTTTAGGTCCTCATACAAACCTCCAAACGCTGGAGGGTCCAGAGCTTAGTCACTGGATTCCTTCTCTTCTATAGCTAGACTCACACTCCACATGACTCATCCAGTCTCAAGACTTTAAATCACCAGCTGTTGATTATTACGTAAAATATACATCTCTTATCCTGATCTCTCTCCTGATTTCTGTCCCCAAATATCTACTTAATAGTTCCACCAGAAGGTTTAGCTTTAGATGCCCAAGTCTGAATTTCCGATTTCTCCTATACCTACCCACCCCCATTCTTCCTCCAATGTCTTCCATCTCAGAAAATGGCAGCTCCGTCCTTCTAGTCATTCATACCAAAAATCTTAGTTAGCTTTGACTTCTTTATTTATATTATATCCCATAGCCAATCCAGAATCCAACTACCCTCTACCACTTCTACCATTACTACCCTGGGCTAAGCCACCAACACTTGCCACCTGCACTTTGGTAATAACTTCATTTTTCACCTTTTTATTTGTCTTTGCCCCCTCATGGTCTTTTTTTTTTTCCTAGATGCTTCCACAAACATCCTCTTACAGCATGATTTATATCATGTAAGGCCACTGTCAAACACAGCTCACTGCTTTCTGGTCAGATTGTCACTGTTGTTCCTCAAATATGCCAGGCATGGAGTCTTATCCCAAATGTCTAATTAATAACCTCCTCCATTTTTTCTATCCATGGCCTGAGCTTCTACCCCACATTAAACACACAGCATAGATTGTTAAAGGAATACAGGGTGAAGGAGGACAAAGAACATCACTAATAAGAGAGTGGTTTTGACAAAATAAGCAAAAGCAGAAAGTAAAGGGATTTTCCCAATGGGTGATGTGTTGCCTGAAATCTTTTGTTCCTTAAATCAGACTTCAAAATCTACTATCAGTACAGCTGGTAACTCGGGTAAGCTGTACTGACATTATCAGGCTTAGTTTCAGTACATAGTTTTATCAACAAAGTACCAAGGTTAAACATCAGGATATTTAGCGTCCCCTCTTCAAGGCTGGTTGCTGCCATGATCTTACACAATGAGAAGTGGTAAATTATATATACATGTAGTCTAGGGCTCTAAAGGAATGGACTTAATTTGTGCGTGGTATATGGATTTGGCCTTAACTAGTTCCCCATCCCACTTTATAAGTTACTCTTTACCCAACACTATTATCATGAACACAGTCTGTTATTCAATTAGCATATGAAAGAAGGCATATAGTAGATGTCTCATATTTAAAGAAAATTTTTGTACAGTGTTTAGAGAATCAGGCTATGTAGACTTGAAATTTTCACTGTGAGATGAAAATGCTGGAACCAGCTCTATGAGGTGTTAAATAAAAATACCAAGTCAAAATACTAAACAAGGTCATCTTATCCTATATAAGGTAAAGAACTAATAGATCTAATCCTTAGGTCCTTATTTTCTTTTCCTCTACTATATGTTTTTGTTTGTTTGTTTGTTTGTTTACCTAATGGATATAGGGGAAACATAGATGGAGCCTCTATAGACTCTAATCTTCATACACAGGGGGTTTAGGTGTCAGAGTCTCTTCTATGCCCAGGACTTAGCACAATACCCAGCACATAGTAGGTGCTCATTAAAATTTGTTGAATAGATGTTCTGGAAGATAGACAAGATTATAAACACTAAAGAAAGCTATAAATACTACGGAAATCTACAGACAAAATGCACTCTTTTCTTCTTGGCTCGCTACTATGTGCCTGATGTATGTAAGGTGCTCAGAACACAATAATAAATAAGACACCTGTTGTGTCATAGTCCAGTGGTTAGATAAGAAAACAAACACTTAGTGCTGTGAAAAGTGCTATGATATGAACTATCCAGCATGCCATGGAAACAACAAAGAGAAAGCAGGATTAAGGAGACAGGAAAGGCTTCTGAAGGATGCGCCATCTAATATGAGCCCTGATACATGAGGAAGAATTGACCTGTTGAAGTGGGGGATGAAGGAGATATCTCCAAGAAGAGGTAACAGCATATGTATAAGTTAAGTACCTAGGCCAGGAAACACAGCTTTCACAGGGAACCAGAAGCCTTTCAGTTTGACCAGATCTTTAAGAGCTAGGAAGTTGATAAGACTTGAGAATGGGTGTCCAGATCATATGAGTATACTAATGCTTAGAGCTGACACTCCCTGAATACATGTAAAAAACTCCTGTTGTTCTTGATAAGTAAAACATATGAGTTTTTAAAACTACAAAATGGATTTTAGATAACATATTTATTTTACTATAGATGAAGTTTTAGTTTATTAAGAAGTAGCACATTCTGGAATGTTTGGCCAGTCATAGCCAGACACCTCTTTACTGGACTTTGGTGGGAAATCAGATGAATGGAACGTCTGTTAAGCCTGTGTCCTAAGTCTGGTAGTTTCACCAATAATGGCTCAACAGGGAATATTCATAGACTAAGGAAAGAGTAGAAGGGATGGATTAATCATTGTTCTTGCCAAAAGCACAATAAAAACATGTATCTAGGGATTGGACTTTTTGTCTTGTGCCACAGTCCAGATATAAAATATAGCTTGATGTGGGTTCAGTAACCTAAAATTCAGTGGGTAGATTTGCAATCAGATTTATATATCTGGCATCAACTTTGTCGTAATAAAATGTTTCTTATTACACATTTCAGCTTTCAGACACAGACCACTAGATATAAATCTTTTCCTTAGTAGTTAAATTTATGTGAACTAGATTTTCAAATGCCTGGATTCCTACAATAGCCTTCTTGGCACAATCCTGGCCCTGGTACAGTCTATTCTCAGCCCAGGAGCCACATTCTTTCAAAGAGCAATTCAGACTATATCAAAACCCAGCAAACAGCTCCTGACTTCACTCCAAGGGAAAGCCAAGAATCTTACAAAGCCTATATGACTCCCCCAGACTCACTGCTGTCACCTCCCTGACTTCATCTTCAGCTATGCTGATCAATTTGGTCTTTTTTGAACATACCATGCCCCCTGCTGCCACAAAAGGGCCTATTTGTGAACTTTTCTTTCTTCCCAAGATGCTCTTTCCCCTGAAACCCACCAAGCTCCCCAACCCTTCCTCCTCAGATCTCTGCTCAGATGTTACCTCTCATAAATCCATCTACTTAAATCTTCATCATACCCGTCCATCCTCCTTACCCTGCTCGCTCGCTCTCTTTTTTTTTGCCATAGCAGGTTTCATCTTTAAAAATGCTGTACATCTTCTTTATTTATTATATTTATTACCATAGAATATAATTTCCATAAAATCAGAAATCCTTGTCTCTTTTGTTTATGATACATCTCAAACACATAGAACAGCGCCTAGCATGTGCAAGTATAATCAGTAAATATTTATTGAATAAATTGCTGAAATGAAATTTTGTACAACTAGCAAGAACTGACTAGTAGATCAGTATCCCTCATACTAAGCAGAAGATTTGATTTAAAAACTTATGTATAAACTTATTTTCTTTAAACACAAACAAAAGTTGATTCTATTTTGAAGAGTATATTAGTATTATGCATCTCACAACCTGGCAAAGAGAGTCTATAAATTATTATTTAAGTATATACGTAGCAGAAAAACATAGCAAGTATGATCATTTACTTTATAAAATCACCACAGAAAGGTAATTTAAGAAGGAAGGAAAGATTTAACTCTGTGGAAGATTTATTTCTAAAACTGGCATAATAATCACAATGGGAATTATTAACACATCAAATTTCATTTTCAAAACCAACAGAAGCCAGTTGGAGAACTTTCAGAAGACTAGTATTCTAATGGATTAAAAATCTACTTTGAAATTTAAGAAGTACCATTTAAAGGCATAATTATATATGCCAAAAAAGTCTTATAAAAGCTGTCTTTATGCCAACAAAGAAGAATTGTAATGAATATGTTAGTACTACTCTTTAAATGTCATCTCTACAAACATGAATTCACAGGAAAATGTGTCCATTTCCAAGCCTTAAACCTGCTGATAAAAATTACAAAGGTGTGAAAACCTAGCAACTGGATAGAACGATATGTCTCATTTTCTTCTAAATTAATCATTAGTCTAAGAGAACCATGGAAAAATGTAACAGCATTGCTTAACAACTGGCTGATTTAGTGACAGGCAATAATGGGTCAAGGCTCCTCGTCCTTAGCTATTTAATCTATTAATATGAGTCTTTAAAAGTAGGGCCTAGAGGGTGGTGCCTGTGGCTCAGTGGGAAGGGCACTGGCCCCATATACCAAGGGTGGCAGGTTAGAACCCAGCCCCGGCCAAACTGCAACAACAACAACAACAAAAATAGCCGGGCTTTGTGGCAGGTGCCTGTAGTCCCAGCTACTCAGGAGGCTGAGGCAAGAGAATCACCTAAGCCCAGGAGCTGGAGGTTGCTGTGAACTATAACACCATAGCGCTTTACTGAGGGTGATAAAGTGAGACTCTGTCTCTTAAAAAAAAAAAGAAAGAAAGAAAAGGGCAGCACCTGTGGCTCAAAGAAGTAGGGCACCAGCCCTATATACTGGAGGTGGTGGATTCAAACCCAGCCCTGGCCAAAAAAAAAAAAAAAAAAGAAAAGAAAAGAAAAAAAGTAGGACCTAGATCAAGTCAACCAAAGCTTACTGAATATGTATCTTATCAGTGCACAACAGAACAACCAGACACAACACTCTCAGGTTTATTCATATCCAATAAGTACATTCATTTTATTTCATTATTTGATCACAAAGATATATATTCAAAAAAGCCAAATCCAGCTCTACTAAGTGTCTATCTTAGGCCAACTTAGTATACCAACCAGCAACAGTGAGGTACTTCCACTTAAACTCTAAGATTCAGAAGAGAATTAGTTACTTTACAAGTTTAGTGTTCTCTTTAATAATGAAATTCAATAATTGTTTGCTGAATTAAAACATGATGGAACAAATCATTTCATGGGTCAAACAGTATGGTTATGTGTGGAATTTTATCATTACTCATTATGTAGCCTCCATACATTCATTCGAGTATTTATACTTTGTTCATTCATTGAAAAATATTTACTAAGTGCCTACTCTATGACAGACACTTTGTCAGGTCCTAGGAATTAGAAATGGATGAAAGCAACAAAGTTCCCGCTCTCATAGGGCTGCTTTTTACTTGCAGAAGATAGATAATAAACAAAGAACAAGTATTTTCAGATAATGATGAAAACAATGTTATGACAACATAACACAAGATAACACGGGAGAGCGGTAGGAATAGAATAAAGTGGTCAGAAATGGTCTCTCTTAGGAGAGAACACCTGAGCTACGTCTTTTATGAAGAGAAGTAACCAGCCATCTCAAATGCCAAGGGAGAAGAAACTGCAGTGCAAAGGGCCCATAAAAGGACTGAACTTTGTTTTCGAGGAACAGACGAAAAGCCAGTGGGATCTGGGGGACGTAACTGACTAGAGACATCAGTCACCACATCATCTCAGAAAGAAAGAAAATTCTAGGTGAAAAAAATATAAAATAAAACTCAGGTTTAATTCTGAGGGAAAACTGCTAACACCTACCTACCACAGATTCCATGGGAAGAAGTGGAGCAGAACAAGGAGCAAAATTTCAGCAGAGAGCAACCCCTGAGAAATTTGGAGTCCTGAGAAAAGGGCAGGTGGGAGTTTTGTTTCTCCTTCCCTCACACCTCTGATAGTCTGCAGACTCTCAAGCTGCTGGAAAGCTTCTCGAGCCTCACAGGCCCAAAAGTTGCCACTGCCAGTGACCTGGGACCTTCTTGAGAACAAAGCACTGGGCCTCCTGTTCCCTCAGGGTCACTTCCCACCACCACAGATCTGAGCCATACATGCTTTTCCACCCATGTGTGCCTTTCTCTTCCCCAGGGAGCTTCAGCCTTTGTCTCCTCACTGGTCCTCACACAAACATTTTCTAATACCCAGACTGTAGTGGCCACAGGTCGTTGGCATGCCCTCCAGGAACTGTATGATCCCAGAGCTTGGACATTCCAAGTGGGCTACCTCCTGGGGAGAGAGACAAAGGGACCAGAATGCCAGCTCTCCTCCATTCATATGGTTCTCCAACCCCTCCCCTCCTGTACCCACTGCTGCTGAGTAACAGTTCCCATTTGAGTCAGCACGGATGTCCCAAGGGACAAGTGAGCCAGGGCTGTAGGGAGCAGCTGCTTTCACTCTGTTTGTGCATCCACTGCATTGAGGCTCCCACAGAGTGAGGCTCACATCTTTCCTCTTAAAGACCTGCAACAGACCAACAAGTGCTTAGACTGTGAGCTTTCTTCCCACCAGCCCTTCCTAGTGTTGTTCGCCCAGCTGCTCCATCAAAGCAGGACACATCCAGAAGCAGAGGGATATCAAACCTGCTTGAGCACTCTATGGGCAACTCAGGACCAGCACACTTCTCCCTGGCATGGTCAGGGATTGAGCTTGGGGAAGCAGGGGATAGGCCTCCAGGCTTGGTCCTATACCTCAGGACTCAATCATGTTGCATGAGGACATGGTGGGGAGATTTGTGAACTGATCTTAGGAGGCGGGAGAGCCCATGTGGGCAGAACTAAGAGGAGAGTGAAATGTGGGTTCAAGCTGAGGCACACTCATAGAGCACCCCTGCCCCCACAGGAAAGCCACACTCTCAGTCCAGAGCAGGACCACAAGCAAGGAACCTCTCAGCCTACAGTGCCATTGCTGGTAGGCTCAGCTAGTTTGTGCCGCTGCTTACAACCGGATGTTGACAGGGTACATGTGGGGCAAAGGAAGGAGAAAAATAAAACCCACTCCCAACAGCTAGTCTATGAATCTCAGATGGCCCCTCTTCCACAAGCACACTTTCTGACTTGATGAGTTCACTCTAGCCCCTCCATGGCAGCTTTCTCCAGTGGCCTAGGAGATGACCTTTGGTCCCTGCTGACACAGCTCTTATACCCACCCATATTTGTGGAGTCTGAGGCAGGCTCTCCCAACCTAGCCCCACCTGGCCTTACTCTTCTACCCACCTTTGCTATGAGTAGTTCTTTCCTTTAAGTGCTACTAATTGGCAAGGAGGACAACTTGTACAGCCCATTATAGCTTTTGCTGACTCAATCATACAGGGCATGGCTGGCTCTTACCTATAATCACTATCTATTGTCTCAGAGATTAAAATGGGCATCCCAATATAATTCACACTGTTAAGAAGACCACAGGACTGGGGAAGAGAAAATATTTCAAAAACCTCCATCTTCCCTTGTCAACAAAGGACAGGGGCTCTACCCATACATATTGTATACCATGGCTATAGTGAGGTATCCACGAGGATTTTTATAATCAAGGCATCATCCAGAGCCTAGACCTCCACTGAAGTACCACAAGTAAAGTCAAAGGTCCTTTACCCAACATATAATACAGACACATCCTTAAACGTTGGTGGGGGGGTGGGAGTCCCATATAAACAAAAGAATATCCAAAAATAAGAGTCAATTGCTATTCCATATGAGAAGATACCAGTGCAAAAACTCCTGACATATAAAAAATCAGAGGGAAAGTACACCACAAAGCACACCAGCTCTCTAGCAATGGGTTCCCACCAAAATTAAAATACTGAAATGACAGTTAAAGAATTCCAAATATGGATTGTAAGGAAGGTCAGCAAGATCCAAGAGAAAATGGAAAACCAACTCAAAGAAACCATAAAAACACTTCAGGAAATGAATGGACAATTTACTAAAGAGATAAAAGTGTTAAACAAAAACCAAACAGAACTTCTAAAAATGAAAAATTCATTTAAGAAATATAAAACTCAGTGGAAATGTTTAAAAATAGACTATACCAAGTCTCTGAAGAAAGAATTTCAGAGCTTGAAAATGACTCTTTTGAATTAACCCAGTCAGTCCACAATAAAGAACAAGAATCAAGAGGAACAAGTGAACATCATGAGTGTGCCACAGCTTGAACCCACATTGCACTCTCCTCTTAGTTCTGCCCACATGGGCTCCCTCTTCCCCCAAGATTAGTTCATAAATCTCCCCTCCATGCCTTTGAGCAATGTGATTAAGTCCTGGTGGCACAGGTTTATTTAAAACAACCAAATATAAGAATCATAGGCATCCCTTAGGGTGAAAAAGCAAAAGCACAAGACCTAGAAAACCTATTTGAGGGAATAACCAAGGAAAATTTACATGATCTTGCCAAACATTTAGACATTCAGATACAAAGAGCTCAATGGAGATTCATTACAAAAGGGAATCATCAAGGCATATAGTCATAAGATCAGAAAAAATCACCACAAAGGAAGAACTTCTATGAGCCATGAGGCAAAAAGGTCAAATAACTTACAAAGGAAAACCCACCAGACTAATAGCAGACTATTCTCAAGAGAAATCTTACAAGCCAGAAAGGAATAGGGACCTATCTTTAGTCACCTTACAGAATAACTGCCAGCCAAGAATTTTATGTCCTGCTAAACTAAGTTCCAAAAATGAAATCAAGCAAACTCCTTTCCAGACAAGGAAACTCTAAGAAAATTTATTACTACTATACCTTCCCTGCAGGAAATGCTTGGAGTTTCCACCTTGGAGGAAACTCCAAGAAAATTTGTTACTACTACACCTCCCCTGTAGGTATATTATACCTACAATATCAAAATAGATACCAAAAACTGTAAAATCACTGAAAAGTTATAACTCACAGCTTTTATAAAAACAATAGCTCAAAGGAGAAATTAAACAAGACATAACAATCCTAAATATATACATCTCTAACACAGGAGTTCCCTGTTTCATAAAGTAAATTCTTCTTAAATCTAAGCCAAGAAACATACAATAGTGTCTTACTCGTCAGGGATGTCATCACTGACAGAACTACAGATATCATCTAAGCAGAAAATGAATAAAGAATCACTGGGCTTAAATAGGACTCTAGAACAAATGGACTGAACTGATGTTTTACAGAATATTCTACACAAAACTACTGAATACAATTTTTCTCATTGGAACATGGAACATTCTTCAAGACAAATCATACTGCAGACCACAAAACATATCTCTGCAAATTCAAAAAAATCAAATTCATACTGTGTATTATCTCAAAAAATAGTGACATAAAACTAGAAATCAATTCTAAGAGAAATACTAAAATCTAAACAAAGTCATGGAAATTAAACAAGTATCACCTCAATACCAAAATCAGGGAAGAACATAACAAAAAAAAAAAAAAAGAAAACTACAGATCAATATCCCTTATGAACATAGATGCCCAAATCCTCAACAAAAAACTAGCAAATCAAATTTAACAGCACATCAAAAAGGTAATCTACCATGATCAAGTGGGTTTCATCTCAGGGATGAAAGGTTGGTTTAACATAAGCAAGTGTGATTTACCACATAACCAGAAACAGAAACAAAGTCTACATGATTGTCTCAATAGCCTAGTTTGTTGAGTGTTTTTATCATGAAAGGATTCTGGAATTTGCCAAATGTTTTTTCTCCATGTATTGAGATGATGCAGAAAAGAAAGAAAGAAAACAAACCATTACAAGGCTGTTGATAGTCCAGATGACTAACTCTCTGACTTTCTCTTGCATCTCTTTATCTCAGTCAATACAATCAAGGCACATTTGACTTCCTTTTGTCTTTTATTTTATTTATTTCAGAATATTAAGGGTATAGAGTGTTTTTGTTACATGGACATCTTGTATAACACATAAGTCAAAGCTTTGGGTGTGGCCACCACCAGAATAGTGTTCATTGTACTCAATAGGTAAGTTTTTATCCCACATGCACTCTCCCAATGTCTCCCCTTCTTGGTTCCTTATGTCCTTTATATCATTTTGTGCTGGTTATGTACCCATCTATTAGCTCCAACTCATTAGTGAGAACATATGGTGTTTGGTTTTTCATGCCTGAAATACTTCACTGAGGATAATGCTCTGTAGTTCCATCCAAGTTGCTGTAAATGACATTATTTCATTCCTTTTTATGGCTGAGTGGTACTCCATGGTATATATGTACCACATTTTCTTTATCTACTCATAAACTGAAGAGTATTTAGGTTGATTCCACATCTTTGCAGTTATGAAAAGTGCTATAATAAACATTCAAATGCAAGTGTCTTTCTCACAAAATGATTTTATTTTCTTTGAATAAATATCCAGCAGTGGGGTTGTGGAATTGAATGGGAGGTCTACATTTATGTCTTTGAGGAATCTCCATGCTGTTTTCCATAGGGGTTGCACTAATTTGAAGTCCCACTAACAGCGCATAAGTGTTCGTTCTCTCTGCATCCACACCAGCATTTATTGTTTTGACTTTTAAGAATGGCCATTCTAATAGGAGTAAGGTGGCAGCTGGTAATGGTATCTTAAAATTTTCATAAGTTAAATGTAACTATTTTAATTAAGAGTAAAATATTGAAACAAGAGAAAATAAATAATATGAAACTTTTAAACTAGTAACAGGAAAAATATAATAGTTAAAAATTAATAAATCTTTAAAAGGAGAAGAACAGAGAAAAAAACATAGAATAGATAAAACAAACTGTGCAAATTGGGTGACAGAAATAAAAATAGTTAACTAATTGCATTAAATGTAGATTAACTAAACGTTTCCAGTAAAAAGCTAAAATTGGCAGATCAAACTTTTTAAAATTCAAATACATATTGTCTAAAAGAAACATGTAAAATAAAGTAATACAACATGTTGCAAATAAAAGCATAAAAATATAATACTAGTGACTAGGCACCTGTCGCTCAAATGGCTAAAGCACCAGCCACATACTCCAGAACTGGTTGGTTCAAATCCAGCCTGGGCCTGCCAAACAACAATGAAAACTATAACAAAAAAAGAACCGGACATTGTGGTGGATTGTGGTGGGTGCCTATAGTCCCAGCTACTTGGGAGGCTGACGCAAGAGAATTGTTTAAGCACAGGAGTTTGAGGTTGCTATGAGCTGTGATGCCATGGCACTCTATCCAGGGTGACAGCTTAAGGCTCTGTCTCAAAAATAAACTAGGCAGTGCCTGTGGCTCAAAGGGGTAAGGCACCCACTCCATATGCCAGAGGTGGTGGGTTTGAACCCAGCCCTGGCCAAAAACTGCAAAGAAAAAGAAAAAGAAAAGAAAAATAACACCAATAAAATTTATTCAAAAGACAGTACCTATATTAATTTCAAGTAATAAAATACTTTAAGGCAGTGATTCTCAATCTGTGGGTTATGACCCCTGTGGGGTCAAATGACCCTTTCACAGGATCACCTAAGACTATCCTGCATATCATATATTTACATTATAATTCATAACAGTAGCAAAATTACAGTTATGAAGTAGCAACGAAAATAATTTTATGGTTGGGGGTCACCCTAATATGAGGAACTGTATTAAAGGGTTGCAGCATTAGGAAGGCTGAGAACCACTGCTTTAAGGGCAAAAGCATTACTAAACATTTGTCCCATCCTCACAATGTGAAAAGCAATTGTGAATAATCATTCCTGAAGAATTTTTTTTTTTTTGCAGTTTTTAGCCAGGGCAGGGTTCAAATCCACCACCTCCGGCATATGGGGCCCACGCCCTACTCCTTTGAGCCACAGGCGCCGCCCCTGAAGAATTTTTTATAAGATCAAATAAAGATTATTCTTGGACTATGACTTGCCAGTTTGAGCCACAAATACTTATAAAACTTCATTACCTTTTTTGTTAGAGATTCTCCTGAAAAGATAATTTACTTTATTTTCCTTTATCCCTTATATTTAAAACAAGAAATCATATCTATAACTAGATAAATAAAGGTGCTAAAAGTAAAAAACAACAATTGTAAAGGGGTTTTTTTGGCAGTTTTTGGCTGGGGCTGGGTTTGAACCTGCCACCTCCAGCATATGGGGCTAGCGCCCTACTCCTTTGAGCCACAGGCGCCACCCTAAAGTTTTTAAGATGTTTGCAAGAGTAAAAAACACCAGTTTAGATTATGTACCACCTCTCATTTGTCACAGAGGTGTGGAGTACAAAGAAATATGCCCTTCAACCAGGCAAACTGGAGAGGACTTTGTAAACTCTTGAATGTGTGAGAAGTATGCTGATTATTACAGCCCCACCCAGGACAGCTATACATGCCAGCCCAGATCCTGCTGTTCATCCTAGTAAATCTAGCATTGATTTCAGAAGATCACTATATCCACCCCCTTGAGTGCAACAGTACTGTTCCTGGGGAAAAGTAATTGCTTCTTATAGTTCTGTCTTGTAAAAAAATATATCAGACAGATTATCAGGGGAAAAAAGACTTCACTATATATCTTACACCTCAAATGTTAACTTTTCATTATAAGATGTACATTTTCAGTAAAATTTACTGTTCTGTTCTTTTTTTTTTTTTTTAGAGACAGAGTTTTTCTTTGTCACCCTCGGTAGAGTGCTATAGTGTCACAGCTCACAGCAACCTCCAGCTCTTGGGCTTAGGTGATTCTCTTGCCTCAGCCTCCCGAGTAGCTGGGACTATGCCACAACACTGGCTATATTTTTGTTGCAGTTTGGCTGGGGCCGGGTTTGAACCACCACCCCTCAATATATGCAGCTGGTGCCCTACTCACTAAGCCACAGGTGCTGCCCAATAAAATTTACTTTTCAAAGTCTCAAATTGAACAGTCTCCTCTCTCTGACAGCTACTCTGACTTGATTACTATATAACAAATGATTACTTTAGGTAAAGTGTGTGGAAGAGTAGCTCTGAGTGATCTTGATCTGGGTATATCTCTGTGCTTTAGTTTCCTAAACCCTCTCTCAGAATGGTGAGGTTTGAATAACATAAAGCATGGAATTTAAAGAGTGTAATATGGCCCCACCTTTCCCCAGAAGCTCCAGATTTTAAGTAGTAAATGTCCTTCTTATCTTGCTGAGGGGAAGGGAGAAACTTACTTCTGACTAACCATTGATGGGTGGGA
Organism: Galago senegalensis; assembly: GCA_963575145.1. NCBI lineage: Eukaryota > Metazoa > Chordata > Mammalia > Primates > Galagidae > Galago > Galago senegalensis. The sequence goes on from CAUYTI010095267.1 coordinate 49,397, forward strand.
GAAAGATAAATTTCCTTTTATAAATTTTCAACAGTGAAATTCATGAGCTATAATGATGGTAGCTGCACCTAAGAGTAACTTATTGATGTCCTTCACTCAACTTTTTTTTGGGGGGAGTGTGGGAATTTGATAGGCTGATCTCTCCGCAGGCCCTACAATTCAGGATAAATCACACAGGCAGGCCATCCTTACAGCTCCTCCCAGATCACCGAAGAATCTCACCAAACCATCTAAGAGAGGAGCCTGGAGGCAGCTCCTGGAGGCAGTCAGGGGAAAATCAACATGACCATCCCTGCGAGGCAGATCAGCAGAATAGATAAATTAAGACCTTTGGACTCTTGATCAGCAGTTCAGATTAGGGGACTTAAGATATCTGCTCTGCAGGGTCAAAACCTCCTTTCCTCATCCCCTTTTCTAAATATATTTATCAGACTCTTCCAGACATTCCATTACCCTATGTTTCTCATTACCCTACCTTCCTGGGAGCCAAGGGTTCCCGCTAATCCAATTTTTAAATTTTAACAACCCTGCATTCTTGCACAAACACTTGGCATTTGAGCACAGTAAAAGACCCCTGAGGGACTGGAACAGGGCTGCACTGCCTCAATCTGCCACTCAGTGCATAAGACAGTGTACACTTCTCCAGGCTTCTCAGACTATGCATTAAGTTGGTGTGAAGGCTCCTTCATCCCATGCCTTCTCCCTTGTCAGCCTGTAGGCTGGGTTGGGGTCCCCTAAGAACACCAAAAGGGGGGCACTATCTGTTACAAGGATGAAAAGAAAGAAATATATAGTATCTACATCTTTAGAAGATTATGAGTAGGTGAGTGGAAGGGAGGGAGAGAGAAGGAGAAATGAAAGAAGGAAAAGGAGAGAAAAAGACCAGTTTAAACTGGCAGCATGCTCACTATAATTGCAAATTATGTACTACTGTGGCATGATGAGTAGTTCGAGCATGTAACTGCTCAAATGAAATCTTTCACATAATATTCTAATTTTTGGTAATCTTTTAAAAAATATTCAGCATCAGCACATGGCATTGAATAGCATGACTTATCTTTATTACTCACTCAGTAGTCATTTAACTTTTCTAACCATATTTTCTATGAAAATAAATGATTTTAATTTTGTTGTTGTTCTTGTTCCTGGCAGAGAAAGGAGTATGGAGGAAGTTAAGCAAATCCATAACAGTCACAGGTCGTCGTACAGAACATTGTTCACAACAAATAGGCAAGAAATACAAGCTGGTAATAATGATGAATCTGTGATGATTCTCCCTAAATTGAGAGCCTGAAGTTTTCATTCCAATTCGGATTTGGCTATGAAAAAGAAAAATTTAATAAAATTGAGAGAAGAAAACACCCTACCATATCCTCAAATTAAGATTTAAGAAATAAAAAAAAAACTATCTTTTTTCTTAACTAGCTCGAAAGAATGAAATCAGCTCAGCCAGGAGGAAGTTGAAAGTGTGAATCAGTAAGTGAAAAATACAAATTGTCTCAGAGCCAGTCCCACTTAATATATGCAATGTCCCCTGATGTGTACAATCTATACAGAGAATACTGTGAACTCAGAGCTTTTGCCTTTGGTTTATGACCCACATGATTATTTTCAATTTGGTTTTAAAAAATGATGAAAGGTACAGAGGTATAGGGATGCCTTTAATGTCTGAAACTAGGTTTGTAGACTTTGATCACCAGGATCAATTTTTAGCAACAGCCTCCCTCCACTGCCACAATCATTTTGACAAGTATAATCCTAGGACACTGAACTGTTTAAAAATTGAAACCTATCATGTGCTTTTGACTTCTCCTTGGGAGTTAGAGGAATCATAGTGTAAATTTGAAAATTATAAGAGATAATTAACAGAAGTTAATTCAAGACAGTTTCTGGGTTGCATGGTGGCTCACGCCTATAATTCTAGCACTTTGAGAGGCCAAGGTGGGAGGATCACTTGAGGTCAGGAGTTTGAGACCAGCCTGAGCAAAAGCAAGATCTCATCTCTACAAAAAATATTAATAGGAAAATTAGCCAGGAATGGTGGCACATGCTTGTGGTCCCATCTATTTGGGAAGCTGGGGCCGAAGGATCATTTGAGCCCAGGAGTTTGATGTTGCCGTGAGCTATGTTAGCACCAATGCACCCTAGCCTAGGCAACAAAGTGACTTATCTCAAAGTAAAAAGAAAAAAGAAAGGTGGTTTCTGGCTGGCCTTCTGGCATGACATGAGCACACACAATCTACAACATGCTGTTAACTATAATATTTGATACTTGTTTCTACCTAATTTCTGAGGTGTATTCAATTTGAACATAATGATCATACTATTACCAAGATTGGTCTTGTTTTCTGTTTCTTAAGTCATTTTTTGTTTGTAGTCAAGAAAGAGAAAGAAAACTTTAAATTCAAATACCAGAAAGTCATAGTATTGAAATAAGTGTGTATGTGCTGCTCACAAATAGTAGCAGAATTGTGTGGCCTGGTTATGAGTACAGAAGAGTAAGAAAATTCCTCATGTCAATACTTCTTAACCCCTCTGCAGGTATTTGCAACTTAGCATACATTAAACCTATTCCTGACTTTTTTTATAAGTGAAATACTTTATACCCTCTAAGTTGGTTACATTTCAATGAATAAATCATTTCTATTTGGCCTTTAAAGGGGGCAATTTTCTGAGTGCAATAGGTGCATTCTAACCACAAATCTATTAAAACGGATTCTGGAAATATTTTCAAAGCAATCAGGTCACAGGTAGGAGCCAAACAGAAGGCAGTGGCACCATGTGAGATTTCCACTGTGGAAGCCTGGTGTTCTTTTGAGTGTTAGCTTTTCTGGTAAAGGGACACCATGGGTAGCAATAATATCTGATTGAGTTACAAAGCCCTTGGAGTTTACAGAAACACAGCTATTTTGGTACAACTGAGGCAAACCAAAAAAAAAAAAAAAACCTACCTAAGAAACAAAATTAACCTTAAACACAAAGCCAAGACACTTTTTTTTTTTTTTTTTTTTTTGAGACAGAGACTCAAGCTATCCCCCTGGGTAGAGTGCCGTGGCATCACAGCTCACAGCAACCTCCAACTCAAGCGAGTTGGGCTCAAGCGAGTCTCCTGCCTCAGCCTCCCAAGTAGCTGGGACCACAGGCGCCCACCACAACACCCAGCTATTTTTTGGTTGCAGCCGTCATTGTTGTTTGGGTGGGCCCGGGCTGGATTCGAAACCGCCACCTTAGGTGTATGTGGCTGGCACCTTAGCCGTTTGAGCCACAGACACCGAGCCCAGAGCCAAGACTCTTAACAAAGTTTGGCACTCTGCCCTAAATTCCTATGTCAGATGGTTTTGATGCGAGAAGCCATTTTCTGGCTGTCCCCAGACTTGGCCCTGCAGGTTGGGCTGGCCAACTCACCATCACACCCCTGTAGGCCTCAAATGCTACTGGCAACCTAGTATTACCCCAGGACTCCCAGCCCTCCCTTATTCCTCACATTAGCCTAATTGCTGGCCCCTCTTTCTCTCCTGAAATCAGGTTCTCCATGACCATTTCAGCCCTCCTGCAATTCCTTGCTTATCTCTCCCCAGCCTCTGAACCATAACGTTCCTACCAGATCTCAGGTGTCCCTCATTCTCTGGCCCTGGCTTTACCATAAATATGAAGGAGCACTTCCTGTTTCTTTCTCAGTGCTTCCAAACCTCAAGCTTCTTCCAGTTCTTTGGCTGGTATTCAGCCTGTTTGCACAATTCTAGACATCCATTAGTACTATTGATGCTGCTTGAAATAAGAACGAAGGTTATCAAGGCCCTAAGATTTTCTTTTTAGGTGAGGATAAAAGAAGTAATGCTGCTGAACCAGTAATTATAAACCCAGGTGTCTGTGCCCCACAGTATCAGGAGAATCAGGGGCATTCTAGAGGTTGCTATGAACACCATCCATGTTTTCTGTTCTCTCCTGCAGGCACTAACTTTCTTCAGAGCAACAAATAATTTTTTAAATATTCCTCTTTCCTAGAAACAGGTTAAATGATGTGTGGCAATAATTGCCAGCCCTTCACCAAACCTCTGGTTCCTTTTATCCCCAGCCACACAGCTAGACTACCTTTCCCAGACTCCCTTGCAATTATGTATAGCCATGTGACAAGTTCTCACCAATAAAATATGAGTAGAGGTGGCGTATGTCACCTGACCAGGACTTCTAAGAAGCAGGTGTGTGGCCATTCCATATACTTTCTTTTTGCCTGCTGAGCACAAGTGGCAAAGCAGGCTAGTCAACAGAGAAACCATAAATGGAAGGCTGAAACTCTGTGTAAAAGAAAAGTGCCCACCAATCAGATTGGACCCAGATTGGACAGTTACAGCAAAACCTCTATAGTGCTTGAACCGTTATACATTTTGGGGTCCATTTGGCATTAGAACCAGACCCACACTAACTAATGCAACCAGTATATCATGTTTAAGAGCATTAAATCACCAGAACGTCAGAATTCTAGGCCTTCTTCCTGGAAAATACAAGGGTGACTAGGGGAAAGGGAAGGGAAGTGGGAAGGAAAAATAATGTGAATAACGTCAGATATTTACTGCATATATAACCATCTATTACATTGATTATACATAGTATTTTTAAAAGTTTGTGGTATATTTAATTTATTTTTATTTTTATTTATTTATTTTGAGACAGAGTCTCAAGCTATCGCCCTGGGTAGAGTGCCATGGCATCAAAGCTCACAGCAATCACAAACTCCTGGGCTCAAAAGATTCTCCTGCCTCCTCCTCCCAAGTAGCTGGGACTACAGGCACCTGCCACAATGCCCAGCTATTTTTTTTGTTGTTGTTGTTGTAGCCATCACTGTTGTTTGGTGGGCCCAAGCTGGAATCGAACCTGCCAGCTTAGGTGTATGTGGCTGGTGCCTTAGCCACTTAAGCCACAGGCACCAAGCCAGGTATATTTAATTTTAATACTTCCTCACAACCTTAAGAAATCACAGTACTATTATCACCCTTACTCAGCTGTGGACGCTACTCAGGAAGTAGAGAAGCTACAATTCAAACCCACAGCCCAAACTCCAGTTGAGTATCCACTACTGTGTATGAGGCACTTCATACAATTTTACCTTCACACCTTGTACAAAAAGACCTTATCATTCTGATTTTAAAGATGAGTAAGGCTCAGGTTCAACCAAGATAAATGATTTTTCCAAGGTTAGACAACTAGAAAGAATCAGAGCTTGGATTCAGGCCAAGGTGGAGTGGCTCTAAGGCTCATTCTCACGTCCTCAGACCACTGAGGTCAGAAGCTATGCAGAGGGAAAGGTCATCCAGAATGAGTTTCCCTCTGTTTGTGGGCCCCACTTGGCTCAGAGGTTGAGCTCTTAGGTCTTTGGCCATGTGACCCTTGCAGTCATTACTATTTGTCAGCTGTGAGGACACTGGGGTTTCTGTCAGATGCCATTCGCCAGATTCCCCAGCATATCATTGTGGCTATTTTTTTTTAACATGGATAACAAACAGAGTAGGCCTGAAATATCTCATCCTTTACCACAGCCCAGTGATTTGCAACTGACATGCTGTGAGAGGAATTTTTAAAGATAATTAATTAAATTATTTTCAAAAGAAGTTCAAAGCACAGTAAACATTTTCTTTTTTTCATTTTTTTTTTTTTGGATCAACATAATTTAAGCATGCTGTGGAAGTTTAACTACAGGTTCAAGTGTGCTGTGAGATTAAAAAAAAAAATGTTTGAAAAACACTGCTGTAGCCTAAGTCCATGCAAAGCACCCCTAGCTAGGGGTGGATTAGTTCAGGCCCAAAGGAAGAACAGGGACATGAAAATTAATTATTTCAATGAATAAAGGGTTTTTGCAAGAAATATAGTGCAATCCAGTTTACAAATCTTCCTCAGAATGTCTTTAAGGTCAAGGAGAGCTATCAAGAATCTTGTTTCTATAAGGACTTCCTAATCCTCCAAGAAGAAGCACTAAGTGAATGTCAGGCACAACATCTAAGTAACAATGAAGAATGAAGGAGAAGCCACCTCTGCACGTCCCTATGCTTGTTTTTTAAGCTGAATGGGCCACCTTCCTACCCCACTCCCAAGATATATAGAGCTAGACCCACAAAGGCTACTTGGCATATAAAGGAATCCCTCAAGACCCAGCCCTATCTTTCTCCCTCCTGACTTAATCTGTAGGATTTCTAACAGACCCAGGGTCTATATCTAGGGGAACTGTTTGTGCTGCAGGCTCCCAGTGGGACAAGTTGGTGGCATCATACAATCTCCTAGGCTGTGACATGAACCTGAAAGACTAAAACCATTTGGAGATCAAAGAGCCACCATCTCAAATTAATTAATTTATTTATTTACTTACTTTTTGCAGTTTTGGGCTGGGGCCAGGTTTGAACCCACCACATGCGGTATATGGGGCCAGCGCCCTACTTCTTGAGCCACAGGCGCCACCCCCATCTCAAATTTATTTATGTAATTAACAGACATTGGAAGATAGTACCAATTGGAAGATAGTACCAAAGAGTCCCTCCTTATGCAGAGCCAGGTGGGCCACAGCAGAAGAACAGCAGGGGCTGCCATGGCACCCAGGGGAGAGCCCATGGTGCTCTCAAGGCTGCCCAGGACCAGGGCTGCCACAGCAGCTGTCCAAGGTGGTCCTGGAATCCCAAGAAAGGCAGGAGAAGAGGTTCCCAGAAGATCACACTCTTCTATATGCAGAATCAGGAGACTAGGAAGGGGAACCCCCTCTATCCCCACATTTCCTCTAGTCATACCTACTAGCCCACAGATGGTATATAGAGTGAGTCTTTTCTAAATCGATCAGGCCACCCTTCTCTGACTTTCAATCGCTCATCCTCAGTAGGCAGTTTAATTTCCACACAGGATTTTTACATTTATTATCTGAAACTCCCACTATCTCCTACCACAATCTGCTATTTGAAAAAGAGTTTATTTTGAATGTTCCCATATTTGTAGAGTTGATCTCAATTATTCAAGGTGAATAAGTTTTGAAGCTTAAACATGATAAAAATATACATATAGAACAAAACAAAACCAACTAATGGGGTAGCAGTGAGACAGGAAGAAAAACAATGAGCCAATTAAAAAAAGTCAACATATTAGTAGAAAAAGAAGGAATCTTTGGAATTACATAGTAAACTTTACAGGCCAAATTACCAGAGACACAGGAGACCCTGATAATTCTACCCTGAAAATCACCTCAGAGCTGCTTAAGCAGAAACAAAGTGGAACACAGATGGCTGTGAATTCCAATAACACAGACTCTGGATCCAGGGCAGTGGTTCACACCTTGGTTGCTCAGGAGACCCACCTGGGGAGCTTTCAAAACCAGGGTACTCAAGCTCCACCCCCAGAGATTCAGATTTCACTCCTCTACAAAAGGGCATCAGTATTATTCAAAAGCTTCCTTGGGGATTCTTGATTCCACTGTGATTGAGAAGCCCTACCAAGGGTGTCCAACCCTTTTCTTTTTTGCTGCCACACATCAGACAAAGAAGAGTTGTCTTACACCACACATTAGATTCAAAAACACTAACAAAAACCAATGAGCTAAAAAAGGTCGTGTAATTTTCACATATCCGACACCACAGATAAGCAAAACAAGCCTGGCATAATCCTTATGTGGCCCATGGACCACAGGTTGAACACCCCTGTGTGGAGGACACGGGTAAGGAGGGTGAGAGGGAGAGAGAGCAGCAGTTGGGCATAAAGGTAGATTTCAGCTCAGATACTGGGGAGAGTAACCAACCACAGGACTTTTAAGTTTTGCACCAAGTGACTTAGTAATGTTTAGCATCCAATGTAAAACTAGGGTGCTTACACTATTTTATACTTCTGGATGATGACTTTAAATACTGGATGCAATTTAATTGCTAAACTCACAGTAAATCCACTTCGTCATAGCCACATTTTGTATTATCACCTCTCTTCTCCCCTTTCCCCTGGTGAGTTGAAAGGTGACTCCAGCACAATCACAGTCACTTACTTTAATTCCTTGTGATCCATGGCCAGGAGGTCCAGGAGGGCCAGGCAAGCCTTTCTGCCCAATATCACCCTGTTGGAAGGTGAGGAGGAATTGAAAACAAAGTGTAAGAAGATTGGGGAAGAAACACACAGGCATTACTGTTCTCAGCTTCAATCTGATCAGGCCCTATGCGCTGCCCATAAGCTACTTTCTATTTTACTTAAAGCAGTGTTTATTTCAATATTTTCAAGCCTCGGAATTCTTAGCAAACAAAATCTTACATATAATCCAAATATGAATATAGAGGTAAGCAGAGCTGCCCAACCTAAGCAGAAGTGGAGGCCCAGGGGCCTCGTCTGCTTGGGTTCCCCTCACTGTCCTACCAACCCCCAGTAACCCCAGGGCCACTCTGCACCAAATCTGACAATCACTGACACACTTTCCACAGGTTTTACCACCTTGCTGCATTTCAGTGTGGAGCTCCAGTTCACTAGGGTGACAGTTAAAGGTTCAGATGATATCAGTGTGAATTGGTGTTAGAACTTTTAAGAATATACACGCATGCAGATGAAGCACTTCCCACTATGTGTTTGTAAGCTGAGCCCATGTTTCTTGGGAAAACTTTTTAGCGAAGATCAGAAAGCAGTATGTGCCTTCCCTTGAAGATATCCAGTACACATTAGTACAGTATATTAAAGCCTCTAAGAAATCCCACAATAAAGAAATTAGTTCAATTTTATTTATCCTATAAGTTCCCAAATTAAGATTAGATGGAAGCTTTGAGAAATGTTAGGTTAATAATCTAAGTTACTATGTAAGGCAGTCTTTTTCTTTCTAGTATGAAAAAACCTTGATTGTTTTCTGAATATAAGAGGAATACCTGTCTATTGAAAAAAAATAATTAAAAATAGAAATAAAGATGACAACATGAAGAAGAAAAATAGACCTACCTTTCCATCACCCATCCCCCAAATGGCCCAAAGGCAGATCCTCTCGCCTCTGGGTGGGACTATCACCCTGAGGCCCTGGCAGAGTGGACATGGCCCTTGGAGCACAATAGGTACATTCACCTGTGACCTGTTAAAGGCCACCTGAGCACCTTTGACCAAAGTAGAGATGTGCTTCTTGACTATGCACAGCCTCTAAGAAACCTGGAAATGGTTCAAGCACTTTGCAACTACTCAAGAGAGGCTGACTTTCTTCTTTCTTTGGGGGAAGTAAACGACTTTATAAACTTTAATATTCTGTTTTACTGCAAGTTTATATGACGTCAAAAATAAGACTTTCATTAGTAATCAAAAAATAAGCCAACACCAAATGAACATGTACTATGAAGTTACTGCTTACTATGACCCTCACAGACCTGAGAACTCACCTTTGGCCCTTGGGTTCCTATGCCCCGAGGCCCAGAAGGGCCAGGAGGACCTCTGATCCCAGGTTCTCCCTGAAAAGACCCAAAGAAAAACAAGTTACTGAGGTTTTTTTTTTTCACTTTATGTTGTATAATATTTCATATTAAAATATATTTTCAAAAATTATATTTTTAAATCAAAACCCCTTAAATTGGACTAAGATATCAATTGAGCCCTTTTCTCCTAAGATTGCTTTCCTACTGCTACTTAGGCAATCTTCAAACCAACTGATCCAGGTCCATTTCAAATCAAGTGAGTTAATTAGCTTCTTGGCAACATTAATATATACTTTTTCTAGAACTCCCTTCTCTAGCATTTAGAAAAGTAAATACCACTATTGCAAATAGAGGACTAAGAAGACAAGAATTAAAAACAACCATTAAGACATGTAACCACATCCTAAGCTAGTTGCTTTAATTATTTTTATGCAACAATGATTATGCTATTTGAATCAGGGATTGGCTCTATGATATTTCTGCCACTACAGCAATTGGTACCACCGAGTAAATTCTATAAAGACTTTTCAATTTCCCCAAGGCATGACAGTTTCATAGCAGGCAACTATTATCAGCAAATGGGTAGGACCTGGTGAGGATAGATCATGCCCTATGGTTAAACTGACTTGAGATGCTAATGATGAGTAGAGGCAGAGGAAAAAAAAAATCTCTTCCTTAGTTGCCTCGCTATGCCCAAAACCTTGCTAGGCTGTTCATATATGTTCCCTGATTTCATTTAGTATTCACAACAATCCTGCATTATAAGGATGCCTGTTAACTTTTCTGAACCTAGGGATAAGAATGAAGTGACACAAAGCATATAATTGCTTCCATCACAATATCTAGCCTAACACAGACACTTGGTAAACATCGGCTCCCCACCACCTGCCCAAGACTGCACAGCTATTAAGATACAGGGCTAAGAGGCTGTGGAAAAGCAGGAACCCTCATAATTGCTGTGTAGCCATTTGGAAAATAGTTTGGCAGCTTCTTTAAAAGTTCAACATAAATTTACCATATGACCCGGGAATTTCACTCCTAGGTATACACCCAAGGAAAATGAAAACACATGTCCCCTCAAGGACTTGCATAGGAATATATGAATGCCTTTAGCAGCATTATTCATAATAGCCCCAAAATGGAAACAACTGACCATCAACTAGTGAATAGACAGACAAAATGTGGTAAATTCGGCAATAAAAAGAAAGGCACTGTGGTTACATGGATAAACCTCAAAACATTATCCTCAATGACATAAGCCAGACATATTGTATGATTTCATTCATATGAAATACCCAGAAAATCTACAGAAATAGAAAGTAAATTAGTGGTTGCCAGGAATTAAGGACAGGAACATGAATTAACTGTAAATGGATGGGAAGGATCTTACCGGGGGATAAAACTGTTCTAAAGCTGATTTATGTTGGTGGGTGTACAGCTGGGTAAATTTACTAAAAAAAAAAAAAAAAAAAAAAAAAGGATCATTGAATTGTATATTTGAAATAGGCGAATTAGGGGACGGCTGTGCTGAGAAAGAACAGGCCAGGCACCAAAACACAGGATTTCTGTCATTGGCCTGATGAATCATTTGATGAAATGGACAGTACACTAGCTGTTCAGCAGTATGTTCAACAGAACATAAGGGCAGATTGCTCCAATAGTGACCAAATTCTTGAACCACCTGAAGGCCAAGATGAAGGTGTATGGAAGTATGAACACTTAAGAGTGAATGCCGTCCAGATACTTAAACTCGAATGACGGCAACTGAACAATGGATTTTTCTTTGTGCAGACCCTCCAAGAGTGTCCTGCTATAGACTATACTAGACACACACTTGATGGTGCTGCCTGTCTCCTGAATCGCAGTAAATATTTTCCCAGCAGGGTTAGCATAAAGGAATCATCTGTAGCAAAACTAGGATCAGTATGCCATAGGATTCACAGATTATTTTCACATGCTTATTTTCATCACTGGCAGATATTTAATGAATATGAAAATGAAACATTTTTGTGTCATCCATTTACTAAATTTGTGACGAAATATAATTTGATGACCAAGGATAACCGGACTGTACCAATTTTAGAAGGGGAAGTTCAGAATTCAGTTTCTGGGGAAAGCAAAGCATGAAAAGAGAATCATATAGACAAATGTACTGATCACATAATTAACATTAATTCTGTACTATATATCATTTTAGACACATCAATCATGTATCCATATTATACCTTCTTTCTTAGTGTAGGTTTTTACCTTAGTGTAGGTTTACCTTTTAAAATGGGAAATACTTTTTAAGTTATTCATAAGCTGTATATTCACTGCTGTGGCACTCATGGTTTTTAAATAAGATTAGTATTATCTTTTTATAATGCCTATTGATAAAACAATTTACAGTTTGGTTAAAAAAAAAGAAATAAAGAAAAAAATAGGTGAATTTTATGATGTATAAAATGTGCCTTAATAAAGTAATAAAGAAAAAAGAACAAGAGTCAGACTTGAACCTTCATCTACCAAGGCCTCTGCCGTAGGTCCTATTTTGCCCATGTCCTTTGAACTTCCAGCTTTCGACAGTGCAAAATCAGCTTTAAACAGTGCAAAACTCATAATTTAGAAGAAATGTTGAAACTGTTTATCTATAAAAACAGCCCGTCCTTTAATTAACTTTCCACTTAGAAACTCTAACATACCTCTAGATAAAACAAAGCCTTAAAAGAGTAAGGAAAACTTTTAAACTTTGCTTTATGACTAACTCAATTCTCGTAATCTCTACTTTCATAAGTATGTACTTCTCTTTCACTTACAGGCCACTTTTATGACTCTGGTCTCTGCCTCCAACCCTTCCATTTAGTAGTTAGCTGCTTTTGAGGCTACACACGCTAATTATTTCTGCAACACCTCTCTCCTGAGTGTCCCTAGATTCCCCCCAGCTTAAATGATTACTCCAACATGAAGAGCTGTAGGTAGGGAACACGAATGCCCTGTATTACATACATTTCTACTGTCTCTTCTTTCTTGAGCACCTCTGAAGGACCTTTAAAGGGAGGATCTCTAAGTCCCTCCCCCAGGTGCCCCCGGCTACACCTGATAGATTCGCACACTTTGCTACTTCATCAGTGGGATGTGTCTTTTCTCTTCCAAACATTTTTGACATCCTCCAACAAAACAAAATATAGGTAAACATAGTTAAATAGATTTTATCCAGAATCTTTGAATTAATTGACTTTTCCTGGTCACCCCAACCCACTCCAGATTCTACAGCTTCCTCTCTTGTGCTTTCTTCTGTCCCCTGCACCTTTCCTTGACAGAGGTGAAGAGGTTAGAAGGGACAGGGCCAGATGCCCTCTGCTTCCTGCTCTGATGCCCTGGGGAGACACAGCCCCTCCCATGCACACTTTGGCCAAGGTAAGTGGAAGCTGGATCTAAACAGGTCTCCAGATCTAGCAGTTTACAATAACAGATGGAAGATGGAGAAACACATTCAACACCGCCATGAGGACATCATCAGCAACATTCTCAGGTACTAACAACACACCCACAAGGGACGTGCAAGGAAAAAATGAAGGAGTAAGTGTTGATTAAATGAGATTTAAGAATGTAGGGATCTGGGCAAAACCTGCCCTTTTCCCATTGGCTGGTTTGCTGAGAGATCAAGGCACAATTATGGTAGATTAATAAGAGAAAGATTCATTTCCAAATACCAGGTACATGGGGGGAACTACAAGAATGATTTCCCAAAGTCTCAGTGATAGTCAGGTACCTTTATAGATGACTTTTGGAAGGGAGGGAGTAAGAATGTGGAAAGTTAGGTACAGCAAGAGGTTGCTGGGGGGATGTGTATAGATGGGTGGAAACAGGTTGATTCGTAGATTAAACTGAGAGACAGGTATGTGTTTCAGATGACCTTGGGGCCAGGTCTATTAGCAGGTAATAAGCAACCCCTTTTTGATTCTCAATCAGGTTACTCAGGTTTTATGTAGATAGAGGGAAGGCCTCTTTCAATGTTTCCTGATCCTTTAATTCAAAATATTCTTTATACCAAGGAGCCAGATTTGGGGGTAAAATTTCCTTAGCCCCTTCAAGATCTATCTCAGTCAAATGCAAGGTATGCACATGCTTTGGATCCCAGTTCACACAAACCAATCGTAATCAACGTCTGAGACAAGCTGGAAAATGTGAACGCTGAACATTTGCTATATTAAGAACATGTTAATATTTCTTAGGTTTGATGATGATCCTGCAGTTAAGTTTCTTAAGAGAGTTCTTACATTTGAGAGAAAAATAATGAAAGTTTTGTATGAGTGATGTTCGCCAAGTGCTTCAGAGTAAAACTGCAAGGGAGTGAGGAACAGAGATAAAATGAGATTGATGTGACATGTTGACAAGGGCTGAGGAAGTGTGATGAACAGAGAGGAGTCTCTATTACAGTCTCTCTACTGTTGTGTGTGCCTAATAATTTTCATAATAAAATGTTTATAATTACATTTTAAAACTTCATTAAAAATAGCCCCAACAATCTCATCCGTGAGTACGAAGAAGTGTTGCTATAATGGTGACCCTTCATATATTGATAAGAATACGCAATTTAAAAGATTTCTTTAAATGGGCAAAAAAAGAGGAGCACACAGGTAGATTCAACATCATAAATAGAACTTACACGTGTTGCGTGTACTCTTGGTATGTACTGAATGTCACGTAACTTTTTAAACGGAAAGATCTGGAGAGAAGGCAAGGGTTTTTGTTTGTTTGTTTGTTTTATGAAGTAGCATTACTGTAAGAAAGAATTTAACACTCTACCATTTAACTCATGATATTTTTCTGGTGAGAATTTTAGTTAAAACCCCTTCTCAATAAGTAATAACCATACTAACACACACACACACACACCCCAGATGGGAAAACAAGTGGGAAAAACAGTTAAAATCAGATCCTCATCTATCTCAGGCCAGCCTCGTCAAGGCTCAGCATTCCTATTCATTTCACCTTCATATTCCCTCTTACTCAATTCTGGCTAACCCTCAATACTTAGGAAGTGCCCGAAGGCTAACCGCAGTAGCACAGCTGACCCTGTGGGGACATGATTGTCCTTTCTTTCCCAGGGCCTCAGCAAATGAGTTTTAAGGGTATGATCCCACGTCATCTCTGGTACTTCAGTGTTTACCTCAAACACAAACAAGCTTTCCATCCTTAGCCACATAATTATTGACATATAACTGTGTTTCATCTATCTTCTCAATCTATGGGAAAGTAATATGATATATAACCATGCTTTTATAAATCTGATAGATTTTAAATCAAGTCTTAACATCCTGCAGATGTTAGTTTGGTATATAACAGGATATCAGGATTGATTATACTTCCTATATATGTACCAGGCTTTCAATAGAAGGGGATATTAGACATTGACCTGTGAATACGCTGATACAGTGTCACTCTACTATGGTGGAATCTTTGAAAATGGATCCTGTCTTTTGTTGTTCCACAGGCCATGTGGCCACGTTAGGCTGCCACACCTGGAGAATATGAGCAAGAGAATTCTGGGCAGGTCTCACTTTGCCACTTGTCAACACTCGTTCTGCCATAATGCAGCACCCTCGGTTGCTAAGAAGTGCATTGACCTGGATAGTTTCAGATTTGCAGTGGACTGACAATGGACAGATTGACATTCACCAAGAAAGGAAATAACAAGTTCTTATACAGCTGCACTAAGCCTCCCACACCACCTCTGAGGTTGCTGGAGCCTGCAGAGGGAGCCCTTGCATTAGAAGATAATGAGCAACCTGCGAGCAAATCTAGAGCTGCGGGTTACTGGGTAACTACACACATCAATTTCAGGAGACCATAGTGTAGTAAGCCCTACGCCTGCCCCCTGCATCCACTCCTCCAAGGAAGAATAACTGTTTAGATTGCCTACCACTTCCTCTCGGCCCACAAAGGGATTCTAGATGAAAGATACTCCTTTCCTATTCACAGGAAGTAGCCAAATTTAAGATCATCTGCAGTACTTATGCATGTGAACTTAACAGATGATTCAGTGAAGGTTTTACCTAGACTTTAATCTTGCAGAGTGATTAATTTTAACTCTTTTAAAAAATACATAATTTTGTATTGATGCTTTCACATGGTAAAAGAAAGAATAAATAGGAAAGAAGAGAAGAGCAAACACATTCATTTTCTCATTATAAATCTTTGCTTTGATTAATATTAACACTATTATATAAAAATAAGTAAAAATTAACACTTATTAGGTTTACTATGTGGCAGATACTTTTGATTCATTATCTCACCTGAGCCTATCAACAACAACTTACTCCATTTTACAGCTAAGGAAACTGAGGCTGGAAAGGCTACTTGACAAAATCATGCAGCCTGGAGCAATTCAAACCCAGATGCGACTGGGTGCCCTTCTCCCATTTTGATGTTGGCTGAGACTAATAGCAAGATGCTAAATTCTCCACAGACTTTCTTCCAGCCACTGTGTAAAGCAAAGACCACAGCTGGGTGGCAGTGAAAGTTCTTCTCCTCACACTCTCTCCAGGAGATGAATGGACATTCTGTGTAGGAAGATTCAGCCTGGATCATAAGAGGCCCACACAATCCAGCTGTCTAAGGCTTCCTTTTCCATTTTCCTTCCATTGCTGTTCCTCAGTTTTGTGGTTTCCTCTCGTGTTTTAACTGGTCTCATTCCAGATCTCCCACCTATACAAATTCTGAATCTTTCTTTTGATCCATACTACAACGTAATTAATTTCTCAGAGTAATGCATGATATGGCTGCTACTACTAATTAAAATGTTTAATGTGCTACAATTCAAAAAATGTTTTATGTACATTTTCTCTTAGTTTCTCAGAATAGACCCCTGAAATCAGCATTGTTTTTCCAAATCCCAGATGAGGATGCCAAACCTCAGGAAGAGGAAATGACTTGGTAAGGTCACACAGCTAGTAAGTGGCAGAGGCTTCAAGGTGGAGCAGCGACAAGGAAACGAGCCATCTACCTTGTACCTTTCATAAAATTTCCATACAGTATTTGAAACAATAATCAGCCCAGTAGACTATTTCCCTTCCCCCAACATACACACATTAACAAGGCTTTAATCACTGTCTCTCTCTTCAGGCCCCCTCAGTCCCCACTACTCTGAGAAGACTATAAAAGCAAGTTACAGTTGTTCCAAAAATGACTGTGTGCTTTTCTACTTTGAGGACAATAAAAGCAAATTGAATTCACTGTGAAAAGAATCAGCCTGTTAAAGATGTTCCAAAGAACAGTACTCAAAAGATTTTGCTTAAAGATGAAACCAAAACATGATATGAGTTTTAAAATAAAATAGAAGTCAACATGATATTTAGCAGCCACTTAATGTTTCTTTCTTTATGGCTTCTAAATAAAATTTAGACATAACTACTAAGTCTTCAACTACCACCAATACAATTACCACTCTAATGAAGTCTGTAACTCAGTTATGTCATGGTTAGGAACTGTGGACACCTTACTTGTGGTTATCAGAATGTCAGTGAAAGTCTTAGAGGCGTTGTTCTAAGGTTATGCACAGATAGCCCAGATTTGGCAAGGCGTATTGATTACTGACCCGGCATTGTCATATTACCCAATCACTTCCCACTGACACCCTTTAATGTGAAGAGGGACAAGATGGCCACCACTGGGGTGAGGAAATAATTAAGTGATTCTCAAAAACAAAGCACTCAAACTGCTATCACTTTTCCTCTCAGCTATTTTCCCAGCTTTAAATTCCAAATTATTTAAAGTAATTTCAGTTCTTTGAATCAATTTCTCTCCTTGAACTTCAATATTCACCCCTAATAGCTGCATCTTACAGTCCTTGATAATTTAAAAACTTGCTTTAGGGTTGAGGAGGATTAGTTACTGAATGCTTTTCCTTTTCTCAAAATCAACTAATCAACAACGAGCAAATAATTACCATGTGCCAAGAATCTCACTGGAGAGGAAGAGCTTTCTTATTTAGCTGAGCCATAAGCCCTGAAAACATGAGCGTTGACATTGCCCCTAATGACACAAGAAGAGCAGACTTGTCTTATACTGAAATTCAATATCATTTTCCACTGGGAGAGAGTTCCTCCAAGTCTGCTTGATTAAAAACAAAAATGTTCTGATGGTGATGTGGGCAGTGAATGTTAAGGGGATTCAGTGCATGTGTCTCCAGGACTGAAGGGAAAGTCTGTACCTACTCTAGGGAAGAGAAATGCAACGCTAGGAAAACAACAAAGAAAGACAAATGCAATATTGAAAGTCAGAAGGTAGACGGGCGTGCAGCTCAGATTTTAAAAATCTTGCATAGACCTGAATTGGGGAGCAACCTTGAAAAGTCAACTAGTCGAGTTTTCCTGATGTGGAATGTGACCTTTTCTGAAACCTATGGGTCCAACTGCCTGGCATCTAAATTTTATATGTCTCTGGTTTTAATTAGCCCTGTTTTGAGCTGATTGTCTGGCCTATAGCAATTTTGCAGGCTTATTAAGGGGAGGTGAGTTTCTTCAAGTCTACTTTGGAATTTTGGCCCTTAATTTCATTACCATTAAGTCTGTATACCAGGCCAGCCCTCCCTTTCATGCACTGTTCAAAATGGAGTCCCTTGTCCAGTCTCTGTCTGCCGATGATGGAATCCACAAATTCCTAATGCATCTCTGTGTGAATTGGTCCTCTGTTCCACCACTGCCTGTTGGTGGTGTGCACATATGTGAACCATTGCAGAGAACAGAGAGGCAATTCAGACGCTGGGAACATTTTTAGAATAATGATACTCAGTGGAATTTCACATAGACTCGCATTTTAATTTATGACTATAGGCCACTTTTGTCAAATAAAGCATGTATTTACAATACTCAAACATTTAAAGTTTTTTAAAAATGTTTAACTCTTTGGGGTTTGGGTTTATGTTTCTCTTTAATGTTTATATAAGTTTTGACTATAGAAAGGCTAGAATGGAAAAAGAAACTGTCCACTAAACGGTGCTGAGATAGTTAGAAGACAGCCAGTATTGGAGACCGAGCATATGTGAATCAGGGAAAGTCATTCTTTCTGCTCTGATTTATTCATCCACTTAGTTTTTCATTCATTCATCTGTATGCATAGTCTCCCTCTTATACACATAACAAAATGTAGTATCAAAAATGCTCATATTGTCAAGAAGTAAATTGTTCGATTTTTCTGGTCCTTGATTTCCTCACTTGTAAAATAACCAAGTTGTTTAAAATGCCATGACAGTCTGGAAATATTTAGGTAATATAAAATAATTACAACAATAATGGCAATTAGACCTATAATAACAATTCAACAAATCTTTTCTGTCCACAGGCTTATTCTAATCACTTGATAGTTGAAACGTCCTTTGAGAGCCCCCAAATCCAGGTTACATCTCCTCTTTGCAAGGTTTGGCCTAAGTCCAACCACCCCAAGGCTCTGGGGAAGGTCATGGCCTTCCCTATCACACTGAGAGGGAGTGAAAGAATTAAGAGAGGCACATGGCAGGTTGCACCTGGCCTTGAGGAGCTCAGGAGAGCTGCACCTTATATTTCTCTTCTATGAGGCCAGACACAAACTCTTACCCTTGGGAAAATCAGGAAATCAGCCCTTAGCCTGCATGCTCCTTGTGAGTTTTTGATATAGAAAACACAGGAACAAAGAATTATCTGTAGCTTTTCAAAATGAAATGAAATGTAGACGTGATTGCCCTAATTGCAAGAGGTCCCCCTAGTGTCTAGGGCTCCACTGAAGAAATGCAGGCAGAGATGGGTACGGTCTTTGAGCCCCATCTTCCCATCATTGATTCGAGCCAAGGAGTATGGACACCAAATGAGCATTCCCCACTTAGCAAGAGACTAGATTATCAGTTCCTCTTCCCAGCATGTTTAAAAGTGAATTTTTAACCTGTACCTACTATGTCCATGAAAGTCATAGTTTTTACAAGACTTTTGGAAATGTCTCTTGTCAAAATGTGGATTAAATTCAAGGCACTTGTATCTATTATATTATAGAAGGGCTATAACCAATAATGCTGAATGGAATTTTTCCACTGGGGAAAAAAGGGATTGCCTTTTATATGTTCTAAGACATAGAAGCTTTGAGTTTAATGTCTGTGGCATATGTTAAACACATGTGACCTTAACTAAATATCACAAAAAACCCAACATAAATTAATCATCAACCTTAATGGTTTCCTCATTTCAAAACACATTTGTTTTGCAAGTTAATGCCTTTAGGCCAAGATTTTAAGGTGATTACACAGAGTTTAAATGAAAAACATATCAGGATATAAATGTCTATACTACCGTGCACACACACACACACACACAATCCCACATACAGTTTCTCTATCATTGTAACTCGAAATGGAAGAATTTTATACACATTTAGGTCTTGTGCTTTTGTTACCACTGACAATTTTTAGTATTCTGAGAGTCTTACCTGCACTTTACTAAACCAGAAGGACATTATCTAGAATTAGACTTTTCAAAATATCCCTTTTTTTAACCAGTGTCTATCCCTGTGTGTGTATGTTTTCAAAAGTTTTCCTCAGAAGAAAAAGGGTACATAAAGAATGCAAAGTGTCTATTAAAAAGGAGAGATGATTCTAAAAATTATTTAAAAGCTGTTATTTCCTATTAGAATTTCCTTTACCTTCAAGTTTATGATCCAAGTTCCTTTGATTCTAAGACTAGCTCACTCCCCTAACATCTCCATGTGGGGCTAGCGAAAACTGGATAACACTTTCCACAGGGAGAGACAAGAGGCAATGGAGGGAAGGAAGAGGCACCCAAGCCAAGTGGAGGGGACCAATGAGGCGGGCCACCTAGTGCCCTCTAGCCAGCTGCTGCTTAGCCCACCACGTGAGCTAACAGACATGTGGGTTTCCCTTAAGACACATCCCTGGCAACAAATCAGCCATTTCAAATTAAAAAAAGAAAAAAAAATAGACAAAATGAAATCTTACAAGGAACATCTTTTTTCTTGCTTTTCTCCCCTAAATTTAAAAACAAATACAAAAGATATTTGGAGGGAAATGGCATATGAAATCATTTAGAAAATGTTTTAGTCTGTATGATAAATAATCTGACAGAGTAGAATATTCACAAGAATCACATTTTTAAAATGTTCTTTATTTGTGCCTAAGTGCCTGTCTTTATTATTATGGCTAAACGTAAAGCAGTAACATAATGGTATGACTTAATATAATACAGTATAAGTTACATAATGAAAATGTAAATGATCATCTGTTTCCATTGGAGTACAAACACATTCCAGGATATTTAACATGCTTTATTTCATGTCTTATTAGAAATAGGAGTAAGCTTTTACTTCCCTAAGAAAATATTTAGTGTAACCAGAGTTTTTTACCAAACTTTCACTCAGAACAGAAAATAATGAAGTTTACCTATTAAATTTCTCTGTTTTAAAAATTGTTTAAAAGTGAATTTTTAAACTGTATCTACTATGCCCTTGAAAGTCATAGTTTCTGACTATGACTTTTAAACATTTTGACAGATACTATGCCTTAAAGAAAAACAGAATACCTCAGTGTTCAAATCCCATATGGTTTATTGCAACTGTTGAGGTTTATTCAAGGATCCGATTTAGTGCTGAGTCAGACTAAACCAGGACCCAGATCAAAGCACGTTGGGTTTGTCTTCTCTGCACAGTGTCCATGTCACTTCTCACACAGTCTCTCACTGGACTTTCATAATTACCCCCAAGAAACAGAGACAGGAGAGGTATCAAGAGCTCCCTTAGTGATGGTATTTAGTGCTATGGGCCTACAATCTGTGTTCTACCTGGGAGAGAGTAAAAGGGCACCTGCCCATTGTACAGGAGCAGCATCAAGGTGTTGTCACTTGTAAGGGCTGTGGTAAGGACAAAATTCAGATGAAAAGTTGGCATTGAGTGCATACAACATCTTTTCCTTCTAATGACCCAGAAACAGTAGAAAAATCAAATGAGAAGATACACTTCTCATTCATTCATTTTCTTTTCCCTTCATTAACAGGTTACAGCTCCTACTGGATGGTACAAGTAGTTCTGGTGACATCAAGTTAGGAGGGAATGAAACAAAGAGGCCACCTCTAGGAAAACCTTCAGTCTTGTGAAGTTACAGAGCAAAAAAGAGCAAGATGATTGTGGAAAGTGATCTGTACTACATACGACACACATGGTGGGGAGAGATAGTGGTTTATTTTTATACAGGTGGCCAGGGAGGTGAGATTTGAGGTGAGGCTATAAAAATCAGCTATCCTGGCAGAGCACAGGCGCTCGAGCAGGACTAAGCTGAAGTAGGGCAGGCCAGTGTGGCTGGACATAGACAGCCAGGGAGAAATGACAGAAGCTGCATTCGGGGTACAAAGGCCTTGGTAGGCCACGGAAGGTGGATAGAGTTTATTCCAAGTACAAAGAGAAGCCACAGGTGTTTCTCAAAAGGAATAGGATATGATATGATTAGTGGTTTTTAAAGACACCCTGCCTGTAAGCTATGGGAGGGTTCAAGAGGGAGAGGAAAGGGTAATGAAGAGGATATTTTTATAGTCCAGGCAAGAGATGATAGAAATTGGCCTGGCAGAAGCAGAAGGAGAAAAGGAACCAGAGTTGAGATATATTTTGGAGGTAGCACTGATGGGACTTAGCAAGGGACTGGATGTGGAGGAAGGAGAAGGAAAGGAAGAGACCAAGGTTGATCCTTAGCTGTCTGGCTACAGCAGGTTAGATGGCAGGTGGCATTTACAGGCCTGGGGAAAACCAAGCGCTCTGTGCTGGATGTTAGGTTAGAGATGTCTGTGAGTGGCCCCAGAAGGGATATGTGGAAAGAACCTAGATAGTTGAGACCAGAGCTGGAGGAGGAAAAATGGAAATCAGGAAGCCTTTAGCAGAAGGATAATTGTTGAAGCCCTGGGACTAGATGAGAGCAGGGAAAGAGTGTGGCGAGTGGGGAGAGGAGGCTCCCAGCTGAACCTTGATCTTGCTACAGGAAGAGGAAGTGACAAAATAACAGTCAGAGTTGCTACCAAAGAAGGAGAAAGTTATCAAGTCAATCTATATGTTCAGATTAGTTCCCCAGAAATCCCTAGATGATGGTAAATAACTTCATTAGTTGTCTCAGATACTGCTACATTTCTGTCTGTTAGAAAATTCCACCTTTACTACAGTCACTTACACCAGTAAGTTCACTTTTAGAAGCTAGTGTTTTGCCTACTTCAAAAGCTTACCTTTGCTCCAGTGTCTCCCACTCCACGTAAACCCATTGGTCCTGGGGGTCCTGGTAATCCTCGAGGCCCCTGAGATAACATAATAAGGAAGGGAGTGAGCATCCTTGTAGTATGAAATGTTCAGAAGAATGGGAGAGAGAGAGGGAAAGAGGGAATGAAGAAAAAGTAATGTCCACACTTACAGCCACACCAGGATAGCCATCACCTTTGAGTCCTGGAGCACCCACTGGTCCCCGAGGTCCTTGGACACCCTGGATAAATGCCAACACCAGGGCATATCATGAGACTAAACTATAAAACACCAGCTTAAACTTAAGCATAACACCAGCTCAATATGCCGAAGCTAGATTTCAAAGTACAAAGGAATAATTCGAAAAATTTTAGGAGCAACTCCTACCACATGTGCAACTCATTATCTCTTCATGAGTCTTATCCACTTGAATTCAGTGGGAAACATGGAATGAATGTAAAGAATACAAATAAACCATTATGACATCCTCTGTGGGAAATACACTTCACTGGAATTAGAAAATAGCTTACTGCTAATATTTTAATTTCAAAAATTATACATTCTTAGTAACTTTTAAAGTAGATTTCCAGGAAAAAATATAAAAATGAGAACATTTAGTAAGCACAGCGTGAGAAGAGTAGAAAAATAATACACAGCAAACTTTTGGATGTGGAATAAAATAAGTCTTTGCTTTCCTATTGTTGTGTTAAGCTTATTGTCTTCATCGATGGGGCCCAAATTATATGAGAAATAAATAAACTCAAATGAAATTAAAAATATTAATTTTTAAAAAACATGTTATATGGGATGGGACATTGGAAGTTTGTGGTTTGTATCTTGGGTCTTAGGAAAAAATCATAAACATTGTTTTACAGTGATAATTTTAATCATCAAAACTTCTAGTAGCAGCCATTGGCTGGGTCCTATGCAGAGAACAAGGAGGGGCGATTATTGTCCTTGGGACAACAGATTTTTCTGAGATGTGTCACTCTCCTGCAAATGGAAATCAGGGAATGTTCTGACTAAAGGAAAATGGGGAATGAGGGAGAAAACAAATTAAGAAGAATATTTTAGAAGAAGACTTAGTAACTCTAAGTCCAGTACACGTACATACAAAACTTGTTAATATTTCTTTTATAATGTTAACATTCCATTCTATCGCTGTGGTAACTCTTACAACAGCTCTTGTCAATATGCATCCCTTGTTTTGATAAAGAGCTGTTTGTGTTTTAAAATATTTATAGGTTTTTACATGAGGAGGAAAAGCTAATGATAGATAGACCTTTGTTTCTAAGAATGAAGAAGACAGCAGGACGCTTAAGTAATTTCCTTTCATGTAAGCAAATTCTGAGATCAAACTGCCATCATTCTAAGCCAAAATGGTGCCCCAAATCTAAACCCCCAAAACTCTTCTTAATTCTACTCCTATCAACAAATGATTGATTGGGGGAGGGGGTGAAAACGGCATACCCTTAAGCAGCAGGAGAGTTAAATTTATTTTGAAAACCATAATTGTAACAGTTTTTTCTTCCTGTTAAACCTGATACTGTAAGGTTAGCCTTCTCAGAAATGATCATCTTTAGAAAATAAGTGACCACTTATAAAACCTTAATGTACTATTTATCATCAGTAAAAACCCTGAATCATTTCTTAAAGTTATATTAGAGATTATTTTATGACTAGAGAAGACAAAAGAAAAAGAAGAAAAAAAAATAGTTACATGAGAGAAAACAAGAATAATTTCTTCCACGTGAATTTTGGTATATCCCAAACTACAGGGAACTGGTCACTTCTCAGAAGCAATTTTTTATTCTATTTCAACTATAATTAAGGTTAAAACTCTAAACATTCACATTTGAAACTTGTCCCAAAATAAGATTCCCATCTCTCTCCATGTTTGTACAAGGAGAGGGTCAACAACAAAATCAAACAGTGACTGCTCCTTGGTTAAGGTGAAAGACAAAAAGTTGGAATCACAATTCACTTTTTGGTTTTTATTTTGAAGTTCCAAGCCTACAGGAAATTAGCAGCAGCTGCTATTGTTTAACCTCTGGCACCCACAATAGAGGGAGAAAAAAACATTCCAACACGACAGTTTATAAACATTTTTTTCCTAGAGATCTTGGTCCTTGCTCCTAAAAAGTTGTAGGTAGCTTGTTACTTCTAATGTTACTTCTATTTCCTACTAATATTAGATTTTTCCACTCAAGGAGGGATAGACACAGATTTTTATTTTGGGCATCTTAGAATCTTTTTATAGATGGATTTTTGCCACTGGGCTTTTCTGCTCTGGATTCAAGAAAATGTTTCACAAAGTGACTCACTTTGAAGTGTTTCTCTCATTCAATTAAAATTGAGGCAAAAATTAAAATCTGGCATTTTGAAATCAGTTTTACAGGAGATCTGAGAGATCCCTGAAGTAGTATGCAAAATTGAATTAATGTTCCAAACTTTCCTCAGATATTCAAAGGCATATATGACCTTCCTACAACTTAAAACCTACAGAATTAGAGAAGAGTGGCAGAAAGAGTACCATTAGACCCCAACTGAGGGTGGGAAACCTGTGAACTTGGGACCACATGTGGTCTGAATCCTTGATTGTGACCTTTTGACTGGAACCAAATTTTACAGAGCAAATCCTTTCAAGAAAGGGATTTGTTCTGTGAAGTTTGGATTCCCTCAGGGGTCCACTTTTGGGGACTGGAGAGCCACATGTGTCCCCAGGGTCACAGGTTCTCTGCCCTATCTATAGTTACACATTAGAAAATTGGGAATGTTCTCCTTGAGTTGTCTGTATCACTTGGGGTATTATAGAGGAGTCTATACAGCTTGGGTTCTATTTACCTCAGGGTCCTGGGGAGCAGGTGAACAACTCATCCTGATTTCCCCCAAATCTTCCCAGTTTCAGCCCTGAAAACCATGCTTCCTGAGAGCCCCCTCAGTCCTAGGCAAACTATCATTCCATGGAGAAGGACAGTTGTCACCCCCACAGGGAAGACTGTTAAAGCAGTAAGAGCAGTGCAGGCTCAAGATCCTCCCTTCACCTTCAACAAGAACCACCCTAATCTACATCAGTTTTATACAACAGGTTTTGCATTATATTTCATTGAAAAGATGACTTCACGTTTTCTTTTCTTTGAAAGTCATTGGTTTAGTTCTTGACCTCTTTCATCTGGATGAGACAATTTGATAAGAGAGCACATAAACCAGCTTCAAAGCCACAGAACAATATGCTATTAATTTAAAAAGTGTTGATTATGGGGCCCTTTGTTTATATAAACAGCGATGTGCCTGTTAACACCTAGGAATGTCATAAGCACTACCATGAGCTGGGTATAGTGTAAAGAGGAAAATGGTGCTTCATTCTCATGGACCACTAGGTAAGATTACTTAAAGCTGATTTCTTCTGTAATTATTTGCATTTTCATCTGAAATAACGCCAAAGGATGGCTAATCAAAGCAGGTGAATTTTTATTCAATAGCACTTCCAAACACACACTTTTTTGCACTATGTCTTGCAGAGAAGTTACTTCAGTAAGTTTGATATGTAAATGGAAGAGGTCAGAACCCACTGAATCTCCTCTATCACAGACTCTGCAAAAAGTGCCTTTTCAAACTGTCTAATCAGCAAATATTTAACCATAGAATCTACTGTTCCCCACATGCATGAAATACTAAACTGACTGTTTGATCTAAAAAGGTAGACTAGACATATCCTTACATTTTAAGTCATTAACATAGAGAGCTTGCAAGTAGAACCAAGTGTTGTGTAGTAAATTTACTTTCATTTCTCTTACATATAGAAAAAGAACATGAATAAGGCATACCTTTGGTCCTCGGATAGAAAGTCCAGGTTCTCCTTTAAATCCAGGCACCCCAGGTCCTCCTCTATCTCCCTGTATATTTCAAATAACATTGTGTAAGAAACCACTAGGGCACATAGCAATAAAGAGATTGGCCAATCTGCAAAGAGCTTAATCTCTCCATCTCAGGCCTAGAGATAATATATTCTTCCAACATATCTAAAGAAATGAATCCTACGCAAATAAAACCTGTCAGCAAAGACTACTACAGCTGTTAGGAGAAAGTCCATTGAAATAATAGGGGGCAATTTAGACTCAAATATTCAGATGGTAAGAATGCCTGGGAATGCTCTTAAAATTGGGCAGATTTCTTTCCTGCCAGATTTTCAATTATAAATCCCAGCAGAGTCTTCTGAATAAATGTAGTAAGTTCTTACCTGCATGAGGGTCTAGGATTTGGAAGAGGTACTGAAGGGTACAGTGACAACCTTGGTACCAGGAACACAAAACCCAGGGTTCTAGTCCTAACTCTGCACTGGCTTTTCATTTGCTTGTCTGTGCAATACCAGGGCTGAGCTAGATCATTTTTTTAGGGCTCTTTCAAAACTAAAATTCTAGTTCACTGATATCATGAAATTTTTATTTTCTCCAGCTTCCAAAAATCCAAGAAAAAGATATTCTCACCTTTGGCCCAGGTGGTCCAGGAATTGATGCTCCAGGCATTCCAAAAGGGCCCATAATGCCTGGCTCACCCTTAAGAAGAACAAAATATTCATTACATTTCAAGCAGAGAAATCATATACGGAGACTACATTAAGAAAAGCATAGACATTTCTGCAGATTTTAAAATGATATTTTGACCTCTGGTCTGTTTCAAAAACTAATGTGAAAATAATTTGAGCTTCTTTTGTAAATGACTGCTAAGGTTATTGACCAATAAGACTATAATGCCTTTCAATAAATGTATTCAATTAATTCCTAAAAGTTAGAATAATTTTTTTATAAATTTGTTTTTTGTTTTTGGGGGGTGTTTTTGGTTTGTTTTTATACAGTTTTTGTCTAAGGCTGGGTTTGAACCTGCCACCTCCAGTGTATGGGGCTGGTGCCCTACTCCTTTGAGCCATAGGCGCCGCCCAAAGTTAGAATAATTTTATACTTACACATTCTTTTATTAGCTAATAAAAATCATACAATTCATGGTGCTTCCCTTTTGTTTTGTATGCCAGGAAGCTCAGAGAGAGAATTTTTGTCCAATTATAACAATTATCTTTAGCATAAGTTTTAGGGTACACTTCTAGTTTATGATCATTTTTCTTTGTTGTTTTAATGATCTGTGGTGCGTCGATCTTCCATTATGTGATTCCTTATATCCTTTTGAAGAAGTAAAGACTTTATGATATATTTAAAAGGAACCTTTGAGTAGAAAAATTATAATATTTCTCTTTTTGGGTGACTAATATTATCTCAAACACTCAAGCTGGAGCAACAGATAATTCTTCTGTCCCATCTGTATCTAGACCATGATTCCCAAATTTCAGGCAGTAGAGGAATTATCCAGAGAGTTTGGTAAATGCAGTCCTGGATTTCAAACCCTAGAGATTCTGACTCAATAGACCTGGAGGCCAGGACCCAGTAATATGAATTTTTATAATCCACTCCTGGTGATTCTGATATAGGTATCATCACAACACTTTGAAAAACACTATTCCAAAGCAATTGTCATTGCATACCACCAAGTGTCCCAAGTGACCCACTGGAATACTAGAAGAAAATATTACAACTTCCCTATATGTGGGAAAAAGATATATATAACTTTATCACAATTATTAAAATTTCAATTATTTATGTAATTTCATAACATAATAGTGTGATAGTTTATGTATGTATTGTAACATACAAAAATTTAAACATTTGTATCAGGACATGGTCAAAATTTTACTGACAGGAGTTTATAATCAGAACAATTCGAAAACTACTGCTCTAGAGCAGGTGTTGGCAAGCTACACCTGATGGCCTAATCCAGCCCACCTCCCTGTTTTGTATAGCTTTGGGCTAAGAATGGTTTTCTCATTTTGAAACAGTCATTATATTCTATCTTCAGTGTTGTCTCTTGGCCCACAAATCCTAAAATATTTACTATCTGGCCCCTTACCCCCACCCCAGCAAAAAAAAAAAAAAAAAAACATTGGGGAGTCTTACAGAATGGACTACGTCCATGCTATGTTTCAACCTAAGTCTAGGATCTCAGATTGCCACCTAATCCTGCCTCTGTCTGATTCATGCCATTTTAAAACTCAATGGCACAGTTGCCAACTTGGTTATCCATCTCCTTCTGGGAGGGACTTTATCAATCAGATCCACCAACGAAGGCAACTGCCAGAGCCACGTTCATCTGCCCAGTCGAGGCTTCCCACCATGCTGATTAGCCAGTACAACCAACAAGCTGCACACACAGGCCTACTGGGCCCAGGTCATGCCACAGCACATATGTGCCAGTCCTTAAATCCAAACCTGAAAGGATATGACACATGACATAGCCAGGATCTGGAAACAGATACATACCCTACCCAATCTTTTGACAAGGGAACAAAACATTAACCTGTTAAAATTTCTGACTAAAACCAGGGGTAAGGCAAAGTTATGCTTTTAGATTTAATTTGTTCTTTTATTTTAAAGAGGCCAATTACTTTTAAAATCCGAAAAGCATTATAGGAAGTATACAGTAAGAAGACTCTGTACTAAGGGGTAATTGTGCTTTAAAATGTGGCAAATCTCAGCCAAGCTGAAAAAACAGTCAAGGACTCTATCCCATTCACAGTAGTGCCAAAGAAGATGAAATATTTGGGAGTTTACCTAACAAAGAATGTGAAAGATCTCTATAAAGAGAACTATGAAACTCTAAGAAAATAAATAGCTGAAAATGTTAACAAATGGAAAAACATTCTTCATAGCTGGGAAGAATCAACATTGTTAAAATGTCCATGCAACCCAAAGCAATTTATAATTTTAATGCAATCCCCGTTAAAGCTCCACTGTCATATTTTAAAGATCTTGAAAAAATAATACTTCACTTTATATGGAACCAGAAAAAACCTCAAATAGCAAAGACATTACTCAGAAATAAAAATAAAGCAGGAGGAATCATGTTACCAGACCTCAGACTATATTATAAATCCATAGTGATCAAAACAGCATGGTACTGGCACAAAAACAGAAAGGCAGATGTATGGAACAGAATAGAGAGCCAAGAGATGAATCCAGCTACCTACTGTTACCTGATCTTTGAGAAGCCAATTAAAAACATTGAGTGGCAAAAAGATTCCCTATTTAATAAATGGCGCTGGGCTAACTGGATGGTGACCTGTAGAAGACTGAAACTAGACCCACACTTTTCACCATTAAACTAAGATTAAACTGGATTAAAGATTTAAACTTAAGACATGAAACTATAAAAATACTAGAAGAAAGTGTAGGGAAAACACTTGAATAAATTGGCCTGGGCGAAAATTTTATGAGGAGGACCACTCGGGCAATTGAAGCAATGTCAAAAATACACTTTTGGGACCTGATCAAACTAAAAAGCTTCTGCACAGCCAAGAACACAGTAAATAAAGCAGATAGACAGCCCTAAGAATGGGAGAAGATATTTGCTGGTTATGTCTCTGACAAAGGTTTAATAACCAGAATCCATAGAGAACTCAAACCTATTAGCAAGTAAAAAAATAAGTGATCCCATCTCAGGGTGGGCAAGGGACTTGAAAAGAAATTTCTCTAAAGAAGATAGGTGCATGGCCTACAGATATATAAAAGAATGCTCACCATCCTTAATCATCAGAGAAATGCAAATCAAAACTACTTTGAGATACCACCTAACTCCAGTAAGAATAGCCCATATCACAAAATCCCAAAAACAGAGATGTTGGTGTGGATGTGGAGAAAAGTGAACACTTCTACACTGCTGGTAGGAATGCAAATTAATTCATTCTTTTTGGAAAGACATCTGGAGAACACTGAGAGAACTAAAAATAGACCTGCCATTTGATCCTGCAATTCCTTTATTAGGTATATATCCAAAAGACCAAAAATCACACTACAACAAAGATATTTGTATCAGAATGTTTATTGCAGCCCAAGTCATAATTGCTAGGTCATGGAAGAAGCCCAAGTGCCCATCGACCCACAAATGGATTAATATGTTGTGGTATATGTACACCATGGAATATTATGCAACCCTAAAGAAAGATGGAGACTTTACCTCCTTCATGTTTACATGGATGGAACTGGAAAATGTTCTTCTTAGCAAAGTATCTCAGGAATGGAAGGAAAAGTATCCAATGTACACAGCCCTATTTTGAAACTAATTTATAGCTTTCATAGGAATGTTATATACTAATTATAGCCTTAGAATATGGGGAGGA